>OX387668.1:14669036-14887394 GCA_947568875.1 Fissipunctia ypsillon
GAAGCACCGTATTTACTAAAAAAATAACTTTCAGACTATTTAAAATAAAAAGAAAAAAAAATTAAAGAAAAAAAATGGATTTTAATTGACATTTAAAAAATAAATAAAATAGCTACTGGTGTTCAAATAATTTTAAAAACATGCTGAGTTATTGCTCTTTTTTTAAGGTATCATTTACTTAGATAGCTTTACAATTTTTGAAGTTAGGGTGCCTGAACCAGTTAAAGTCGATTTTAAGGAGTAAAAAAAAAGACAGTTTTTGATTTGATTTTTTAATTTTGATGTTCAAAATGGCTTCCGCCACAGCGTATACATTTACGACAGCGATTTCTAACTTCTGTCGTGGTGATTTTAAGCTGCATTTCTTCTTTCATTGTTCTGAAAGCTGCTTCTATTCTTTGAATTAGTTCTTCTCTTGTTGAAATCTCAGTTGTGTATACGAGCTCCTTTGAACTTTACACCCTGTTCCTCATGCCTCTATACTGGTGACCCCGAACATGAACGTCAGCGCAGCCTTCGTGCAACTACTACAGCGTGACGTCATCAGCATCACTTCCTCGAGCTTTCGAGCAGCGAGTCACACAGCCAGCCAGCACCCACGGCTACAACGGGTATCCTGACCACCAGCATGCAGCGACCGCGCATACCTGGTCATCACCCTCAGCCTCATCAGCAACCTTGGCACAGCACACTGCACTCTCGGCCGGTCAACAAGCAGAGCCCTTCAAACCTCTCCTGGTCGACGCCAGCAGTCAGCCTCAACCCGGCGCTGTACCACATCCGACGCACTGGAGCATAACGCAGCGCCACCCCGACTCACTGGGGGCATCTCCGCAGACAGTTCCGACTCACCGTGAACTATGCGGCACCCGGTTCCGACTCCCTGGAACCTCAACCAACTGGCCCTGGCAAGCATCGCAAGATACACGACTCTGCCCACTATCGACCTCCGGTCTCCGGAGGGGAGTGATGTGGCGGCATCGCCACAATGGAACGCGTCACACTGACGTCACGCAAAATCCTGCACTCCGCGACTAGCATATATACACATCCCGACATCAACCGTCGGGCAGTAGCCCACCAGACACAACACCCGTCTGGTCGGAGGATCCTCCCTTTTCTATGGAGGATGAGTGAACTTTACACCCTGTTCCTCATGCCTCTATAAGTTATTATGTTTGTATTGAGTGTATGTGTGAATTGTATTTGTGTCGTGTCATATGGAAGTGGTATGTGTAAGGGAGAGGGGTATGTGGAGTGATGTGATGTGGTATGGTGTGATGTAGTGTGGTGGTGAGTGGTGAGTTGTGAGGGTGTGTGGGGTGTGTTGAGTGAATGTGCATTTGTGTAAAGTGGCTGGAATTAGTGGGGGCACCTCCCTTCGTTGTGATGTGATAGAAGTGATTCAGCAGATCCAGGCAAGTAGACTTTCAGTTGCCTCGTAGTCTTGATCTTTAATCCAGTCCTCAATTTTAACTTTAACCCTATAAGTATCCAATTCAATTATGTTTATTTTTTTATTAATTGTTGTATATAGATGTGAGCTTAAAACATAATGCTGGCGTCTAGCGAAAGCGGTCCTATGCGTTACCGTGAGAATAAGAGGTTTTTTCTTACGGCGTGTTGGATCTGGTGGGGGACCTTGGTGTGTTTTCTCAGTACGGATCGTAGCACAAACAGTTGCCTAACAGTAAGTACATTAGCATCTTTGTATAATTGTGTGGTAGGATACATAAAGTGCTTTTTTGACATCACCTTCAGGACAGCTCTTTGTGCTCGCTCCAACTTAAGAAACCTTGTTCGAGCAGCACCTCCCCACACTGTGATGCAATAGGTGATGACGGACTGACATATAGCAATATATACCATTCTAATCGTGTTGAAGTCAGCTGAAGACCTAAGTAGCCTGAATACATAAATCATTCTTCTAACTCTTGTAGTAATAGTGTCCAAGTGTGAGTAAGTACCAGTTGAGTCCGCTATCAATAACCACGCCCAAATACTTAAGATGGTTTACCTCACGAAGAGAAAAGCATGAGCAGGGTATATGGCCATCACATGTGTGGGCGCTAATGACAAAGCCTGTAGGAGGTTTAGTACCGGGGTGTAGCCCGAACGGGATGAAGTAGGTCTTGTCCAGGTTCAGAGTGAGGAGATTTAGTTGCACCCAACCCATAACAGATTTAAGTGAGGTTTCGGCAGTAGTTCTTAGGTGCTCCCAATCAGTTCCATGAACAATGACTGCAGTGTCATCAGCATAGGTGAATATTTTAGAGTTTGTGAGAGGTATGCAGCAAAGCTCGTTGATGTAAACCTGGAAAAGGGTAGGGCCAAGCACACTTCCCTGCGGTACACCGAAGGTGGTGGTTTCCTCTCTACTGACATGGTCACCAACCCTAACACACAGCACACGGTTAGTGAGATAACTTACAAAAAAATCATGAGCTAAGCCACGTATGCCGATGTCCTCCAACTTCGATAGGAGGGTGGGAACAGAGACCGTGTCAAATGCCTTTTTTAAATCTAGGAATAAACCAATGCAATTCTGTTTTTCATCAAGCTTTCTTGCAACAAATTCAGTTAAGTCGAGAACTGCATCTTCCGCCGATACTCCTTTTTTAAAACCATACTGATTTTGCGCAATTAATTTATTTTTGTCGAGGAACTTGGTAAGCCTTCGATTTACTAATTTTTCAAAAACTTTGGAGATAGATGAAAGGACAGAAATAGGCCTGTAATTGTTCATAGAGTCTCTGTCCCCACTCTTATAAATCGGATGCACAACAGCCTTTTTAAAAGCTTCCGGAAAAATTCCAGTAGCAATTGATCGATTGCAAATATGTGTAATTGGAGATACGAGGACATGACGACATTTTTTTAGTAGATATGCTGAGATGCCATCCAAACCGGTAGCAGAATCTTGACGGAGTTGAATAATGGCATTATTTATATCCGATTCATCAAATTCTAGGAGAACTAGCGAGTTAAGGGGAACATTTTTACGAGGCCGTGAGCACGGGCTGGCGGGCATCGGAAGACGCGAAGTAATATCGGACACGAGGTTCTTACCAACCTCCGCGAAGTATCTACACACACGATCAACAGCTGCTTGAGGGTTAGGTTCAATTTTTAATAAGTCTGTAGAGGATGTGGGTGTTTTCTTATAGTTTATAAAGTCTTTAATATTATTCCAAAGCGTCTTAATATTTGTTTTAGCTTTCACTAACTCATCCGTTTCAAACTGAGCTTTTAGGTTACGTAATATAATGTTACAGTGGTTTCGGTAGCGATTATAGGCGATTCTTATAATGTCATTATCAGGTGACTTTTTAGTGTTCATGTGAAGTAAATCGCGATGACGAATGCAACGCATGAGACCAGGCGTTATCCATGGCTTAATATTTCTATTTTTTCTGGGAATTTTAACCTCACATGTATGTTTTTTTACCAAGCTCTGGACAATACCGATCAATTCGTATGCGGCCACATTCGCATCGTCCATACTCATGATATGTGAGAGGTCCGTGGCTTCAATTTCTTCTACCAGCTTAGCGTAGTCTACTCGGGAAATAGTTTTTTGAGGTTTTTTAAGCGATTCAGTATCTTCAATATGTAACAAGATAGGCATGTCATCCGTAATAAATGATTCCAAAATAATATCATAACGGACTTATTCCGTTATTATAACTTTCCCCATTTTTGTAATGAGTTTTCACAATTATAACGCGTTGTTCTTTCAAAAAGCGCTCCATTTTTAATAATCGGAATAAACAGAGGTGACAGCTGTCAAATTTCAGAGTTGCCACTTGTATGAAAAAAAAAATATTCCAATTTTAAAAAGTGCACTCTTACTGAGACATCCTTTACATAAGAAAATAAAAAGTAGATTTTATTACCATATTATCGGGTTTCATTCTATCTAACAATAACTACCAAAAAAAGATTAGCATCTTATTCAGTGAAAATAATCCTTACCTACATTATAAATATAAATTAGATTTAAAATATATATTTTACTCAGCGATGACATGATTATGACGCACACTGATAGATCAAAAAATATCTCTAATATTGTACAAGTAGGTACTCGAGGCGACTAATATTTCGTAAATAACCTAAAGGGCTTTGTCCATTTTCGGCTTCGCGTGGACACAATGCTCGAAAAGAAACAAATTATGGTTATTTTTAAACGCTTATTTATTACATATTTTAGTATCAACTTGCGCCCACGAATATTGTATTTAATAAGTACTGAAATTGTTTTATGCTTCGACATATTAGATACGCAGGGTATGAAAATGAGACGCCAATGCAGGTTGAGTATGTAGTGAGTATATTTCCAAAAGTCGGTTCCTTATATACAAAACTGTTGCCAAAAATTAATACATAGTGGGTACATATAAAAATTAGTTTGAACGAAATAATTGGTAAATACCCTACGTGCTGTATTTATTATGTGAGGGGAATATTCCGCTGCAGTACACCCCCTCAAGCGAAGCGTACAACTGGTTTCACTATTCTTCCTGATCGCGTTGTCCTCTGTGTGTCATTTTCTTGTTCGTTCATAGTGTAGGCAGGCTTGAGTCGATCGATCGAGACGTTAGTTACTCTTCCTGGTAGTTGGAGCTTGTAGTATTTCTCACATCTTTCCAAAACGGGATACGGGCCTTCATATGTCGGCTGCAGTGGTTTTTTCGTGCAATCTCTACGTAGGTAAACGTTTCCGCAGGTACGTAGGTCGGAGTGTACGTTGTGTGTATGTTGCTATGCGAGGTCGCAACTGGTCGGTATGCGTTGATAGTGTGTCGCAGCTGTTCTACGAAATCGTGACTCATTGGGCTTCCTTTTGTTTCAACAAAAAAATCTCCAGGTAATCGCAGCGATGGGACTAATCCCTGTGTCGCTGCGAGTAGCGGCGCGTAGTCCGAGTAATACGGTCGGTAACTCGTCAAACCACTTTCCGTTATCACTAGCAGTGCAGCGCGCGGTAAGTGCGGCTTTGAGTGAGCGGTGCCATCGTTCGATGATTCCATTTGACTGTGGGTGATATGCAGTTGTTCTCGTTCTGTTTATTCCCATTAATTCACAGAAGAGGTGGCTCTCGAACTGACGACCTTGATCGCTTGTTATCGTGATAGGACACCCAAATCTTGTTATCCAGTCTTTATATATAGTTTTGACTATTGTTTCTGCAGTTATGTCGTGGAGAGGTAATGCTTCGAGCCATCGCGTGCACCGGTCGATAATAGTGAGCAGGTACTTGTGTCCATATTGTGATGGTGGTAGGGGCCCAACAATGTCGACATGGATATGTTGGAATCGTTCCGATGGTGGGAAAGTTGCGATTTGACTCGTTGTATGTCGACTGACTTTTGACTTATGACAGGCTTCACAGGTTTTTGTCCATTTGCCCGCGTCAGCGTTCATCGACGGCCAGAAGTATTTTTCACTGAGTATTTTTCTTGTTGTGCGCATGCCGGGGTGACTGAGGTTATGTACACTTTCGTACGCTGCTCGGCGAAATGTTTCTGGTATGTACGGGCGAATATGTTGTGTTGATGTGTCGCATAGTATTTTGCAATTTGTGTTAGGTAGGCGTATGCGCTTCAATTTTAAGTTGTTTTGCTTCATTAGGTCACGTGTAGTGCTGTCTCTTTCTTGCGCTGTGGCTAGTTGCTTGTAGTCGATCGTTGTAGGACAGGATATTGTTTCTGTGTTGATCCGTGATAATGAATCTGCGACTATGTTATCTTGCCCGCTGATATGACGAATGTCGTTTGTGAATTCGCTTATGTACATGAGTTGTCTGGCTCGGCGCGGTGTCTCGCTGTCTGACGATGTTTTGTTTATTGCGTAGGTTAACGGTTTGTGGTCGGTGAATATTATAAGATGTCTACCTTCAAACATTTTTCTAAAATGTATATGGCTAACAGTTTTCTGTCGTATGTGCTATATTTGACTTGCGCGCTTGACAATGCTTTAGAGAAATATCCCAGTGGCTGCCATTTGTTGTGTACATACTGTTGCAGTACAGCACCGGCGCACTTATCAGAGGCGTCAGTCATCAATGCGATCGGTACGTTATGTGAGGGGTGAGCTAGTAATGCCGCGTTTTGTAAGCCGGCTTTACATAACTCAAATGCCTTCTTTGCTTCGTCGTTCCATACAATCTTTGTTTTGTCTCGTTTCTTGCTATTGTGCAAATATGCATTTAGAGGTGCTTGTATTTCGGCTGCCTTTGAAATGCAATCTCTGTAGAAGTTGACGGTGCCAAGGAATCTTCTTAATTGTTCGATGGTTGTTGGTAGTGGAAAGTTAGTGATTGTTTCTACTTTTTCTGCTGGAGGTTTGATGCCATCTTGTGAGACAGTGTGTCCTAGGAACTTGATTACTTTCTTACCTAGTACACATTTCGATGGGTTTATAGTGATGCCGTATTTGTTCAGTCGTTGTAGGGTGGTTCGTAAATGTTGTCTGTGTTCTTCTTCTGTACTGGAACTAATGATGGTGTCATCAACAAAAGGGTAGGCAAAGTCGAGTCCGTGGAGTACTTCGTGAATAAAACGCTGGAAAGTCTGTCCAGCATTTTTCAGTCCTGGGCACATTCGGGGAAATTCAAATAACCCGAATGGGTTGATGATGGCTGTTTTTTCGTTGTGATCTTCCAGAACAGGCAATTGTTGGTATGCCCTATTTAGGTCTAACGTTGAGAATATCTGCTTCCCGTGCAGCTGGTAAGTTAAATCCTTCAAACGTGGTACTGGGTATCGGTCTGGCTTGGTTATGGCATTTAGTCTTCTGTAGTCTCCACATACGCGTAAGTCTCCGTTTGGTTTAGGTACCACGTGAAGTGGATTGGTCCAGGGGCTCTTGCTTGGCCGGCATAATCCCTGATCCATCATGGTTTGAAATTCTTTCTTCGCAGCTTCGTAACGGTGAGGTGGCAGTGGACGAGCTTTGCAGTATAATGGCGGCCCTGTTGTTTCGATGTGGTGCTCGACGTTGTGCTTCGGAGTATTTTTCATAGTAGAAAGTCTTGTAATATCGGGGAATTCCGCCAATATGTCATGATATTTTTGTTCCAGGTCTATGGTTCTGATGGTTGGTGCTGTAGATTTGCAGATATACGTCTTCACTGACAAATTTGTTATCTTGTCGATTAAACATTTTCCAGCGAGGTCAACTAGTAGGTGATGATGCTTCAAAAAATCAGCGCCTATGATGGGCTTGCTGACTGCTGCTACAACGGACTTCCATCTGAATGGTCGTCTCAGGTTGAAATCTAGGTCCAATGTTTTTTCACCGTAGGTAGATATTTCTGTGTTGTTTGCTGCATAAAGTGACATTTACTATTTAGTTACTAGTCATATCTTCAAATACATGTTTACATTTATTATGTATTGGTTAAAAACAATAAAACTGGTCTTAAGGAGAACTTTTTATTTTAAAAACAACATATTACATTTGGACGTCATCGTCGCTAGGTTCATCATTAGCCTCATTTTCGACGTCGTGTCTTACAATTAAACTGTCTAAAAATAGTGCTGGGGGACTAAGATTAGGTTGATGTCTGCCCCATCCTAAGTACCAGACAATAGCCATCGCGTGAGAACAGCAGCCGAGGGTTCTTTTTCCTACAATACAGCTACAGTAGTGGCCTATTATGGCTTCTCTTCCATGCGCATTTTCTTCATACAGTATATATACATAATATATCCGAGCCTGCCGATGTCTGGACTGAATTCTTCCCCTAAGTAACACAGGATTGGCAGATACTATTCCGTATTGTGTTATATTTTGCGTGTTAACTTCTCGGCATACTTCTATGTGATATTGACCATTATTCTTTATATGCTCGCCATAATAGCTTGGAGCTTGTTTTATCTGGTAAGTACCAAGAGCATATAAAATAAGGTCATCTGTGGTTAGTGTTGGAAAACTATTTAGTTCCGGGTTTTCTACGGTTATTGCACGGAATATAGCTCTGCGAGCGTTTAGATTATTTGCAATTACATAACGGCTTAAATGGTTCTCCATATCGGATCTTTGGTGTATTTCACTCAATATATTAGTCACTAACCTGTGATCAGTCAGAGGTTGACCAAACGCATTGAGTATAGCGCACGCAATCTTAATTTCATCAAAGAGGTGTGTCATTGCTCGGTTATTGTTCGTGTGCCTCAATTGCTTAAACTGGTTCTTCAGCCTGCCATTTATTGTTTCAACGACCCAGCGACACATCGTTACTTTCCGGGATTTGTTTGCTTCTCGGGTCGTTAGCTGTGAGTCAGTACTGCTTTTTGTAATGGGCATTTTAGGACAATATTTATATGATTGTAACGGTTCAATCGAATCTCTGAACCCTCGATCCAAAATCTAAACATCATTAGGTCTAAAAACCCAATGAAATGGATCTTCTCGGATTTCTAATATTCTATTCAGTATAACTGAGTCAGACGTCGTTGCATCATAGGGCCCATATACATCCACTATGTGTCCATCAGGGCATACTATTAAATATGGCTTGTAAAGGTTACGCCACTTATGCAGGCTATATGACTTTCTCTGGAAATAATAATTGGTACTTCTTTGGAGGTACATGTATGTCGCATCATGTATTGTAACAGCTCGTTCGTAATTGTTTCCAAATAAAGCATTGGGTATCGCCAAACACCTTGAAATAATTTCATCACGAGATATATGATCGTATCCAAGATGTCTTGGAATAAAATTTCGCTTCAAGCATTCTCTTACAATCGTCATCGTCCTCTCAAATGTAGAGCGGGACATTTTTAAAAGGCTGCACAATCTTTGGTTAGAATCACCAGTGTGCAGTTTCATCAGCACCGTTGCCAAGGCTGTAGCTGGCCTTCTTGTGTTATTTTCAGCAATTGAAGGTATGCTTTGCAGCATTTCTTGGAATTGAGTCTTTGAAAACCCAATATAATAGTGGAAAATACTGTCACTGATTGAAGATAGCCGTTCGAAGTTTAAATGTGAACAATGCGACTGCAATAGTCTCACCATGTCCATTAATTGTCTTGGAGAAAACATATTGTACACGTGACGTGTACTCCGTCCGATGTCTTGCCAAGCACTATCATTTCTATGTTCTTCACATACACGAGAGCCAAAAGGTATAAAGAATTTCTTCTCTTTAAGAATAGTAGCCCTTAAAGACCTGTCAATCCGTTGTAAGTGTCGATTTTCACACATTGCAAAAATGCAAACTCTGGTATTCAAAGGTGCTCGATGATAACCGGGGAAATGAAAATGGCGTTATCCTTGAACACCTCCAGCTGGCTGTTCTACAACGTTTGGTTGCGCTGCTGGTTCCAAGATGTGTGGATCCGCTGGATGTTCCAGAACATTTGGTTCCGCTGGTTGTTGCAAAACATTTTGCTCCGCTGGTTGCTCCAATACGCTTGGTTCCGCTGACACGTAACGGTCAGCGCGTTGTAAGCATGGTCTGCAAATCCGGTCCCCGACACCAAACTAGAAAAAAAATGAACTACCATTAGTGAAATGAAAATCGTCATTAAGACTAAGAAACCGTTTTTTATTCAGTTAGTATAAAGTCTGAACAATGCTAGAAATAAAAGAAAAATAGCAAAAGCAAGGTGAGTTTAGTCTTAAATAATATTTAAGATATTCTTTCATAATAATAATCAGCTGTCTTAGGGCTCGTTCACAAAACTGCGTTGCGTCGTCGCATCCGCAAAAATCTGCGAGCTCACACGACGCATCGCAAGAACTTGCAAATTGATTCGCATTGCGCATTCCTGCGTCACCCTATTCGTGGAAGGGAGACACCTTGTCGCACGAATTCGCATCGCACCGATTCGCAGTTTTGTGTACAAGTCCTATAACACACGGGGCTCCACCCGCCGCGGCACCGCTAAAGCACACATGGTATCTAGAGTACCCAAAAGTTTTTTGCCTCAAGGTGCACATGGGATCTGCAGTCCCCAAAGCGGGACTGACGTTATATTATGCCTTAACTAGTGTGTATTTCTTTATGGTAACAGTACCGTGTAATTTCTAACTAAATAACAACATATATTTATGACAAACCTACGAGCTCTCATTTCAAAAATGAAAAAAAAAAATTAGTTCTTTTCCGTCTGTGGTTCTTTGTTTTGGTTCTTCATTACTTGTAAATATGTAATGTAAATTGTACTGTGCAATGTGATTTTATTCACGTTTTACATTAAAAATAAACATTCCATGGATTTTAAACCTAAAAACATATAGGTTACCATTTGTATTTTTGTTTCATAAAAAAATATTTTCTATTTTTATTTATTTTTTAACAATTTTATAAATGAAGTCAATCATAGATTCAAAGGACACCAACACATTTTGAAAGCCCTGCTCGTTGACAATAGAAAAAATATGAGCCGGAAGCAAAATACCCAGAAACAAAGTCGTAAATAGGGTTTTTGTGGAACACCTGCGTGCCACACGATGCGCGCGGCCGGTGACTCATCGGTCGTGTGCGCTTAAGGTGTAAAATAGATAATAAATATGTGCGCTTCAGCGGCTTTAGGTTAGTCACATGAAGTATATATCACACTTCACATGGGAATAATATTTTATTTTGCCGGGATGTATAGTCTATTTTACTTTCTACTTCTCCTACTACCTAAAATATCCGTATAAATATATCGATCCGTTGCGGCGTAAAGGAACAACAACAAACAATAAGTTGAACGGAGACATTTTTACAGTTTTTCGTATTGCATTAATTATATTCTCGTAAACAACTTACCTCTGTTATATTTCTAATATTGATGAGATACTGCATCAAAGAAGGATGTGCTTGCATTAATTCAGCAGTTAATGGCATTGACGGTCTCCGGCGATTATTACTCCGATTTAAAGTGCGTTGGCACAACAAACAAAGTCCCAAGTCTGCCATATTACCGCCCGGGCCGCGAGGAAGAAAACCTCTATAAAAAATCACCCCAAACCTCCAAGCGGCGGCGCACCGTGAGGGAGGTTGGTAGCTTGACTAATGGGTAGCTAAATTAGTCGCTAGTGCGAACCACTAGATTTTGAGACAATAAAAAGTTTTTTTACTTGTGGGAACAAAAATGGATTCTTTACAAAAAAACAAAAACCGTAGCGAAGAGGAGGGAAGCGATGCGGGGTCGGAGTCCGACGCCGTATCTGGCGCGAAGGGCTCGTATCGGCCAAGAGCGCGAAGTGGTTGGGGCGGCTAAGAAGAACCTAGAGTTCTTAAAGAAGCGCCCCAAACCAGGGGATGGCCAGGAGTCTTCCTCGGACGGATGGGTGAGCTCGGCCCGGAAGAAGATCAGCCGGCGGGGTGGGGCCCATGAAAGTGGTGTGGGCAGAGGGCTCACCATGAAGGAGGCCAGCAAGCCGAGCCGAGCCGGCCCGGCCGAGCCAGAGTCGCAGTTAGGGCCGGTCTCGGCCGGGTCGGAGTCGTCAGGTGGTGAGCCGGACGTCACTGGCGGCTCGAATTCGGAGCGAACGGTCAGGTTCGCAGAGGTCGTGGCAGCCGCTATTAAAAGTGTGGCCTTGAAGAGGACTCAGTCCTCTAAAGACAAGGCCATATCCGCAGCCACGGCCTCCATTATGGCGGCAGCGGAGGCCAGTCACATCGGGCCCCCGTCGGACGCAATGTCCGAAATGCGGGCGGAGGTCGCCCGTTTGACAGCCGTCATGGAGCTTCTCCGAAAGGAGAACGCGGAGCTCCGAGCGGACCTGGCTAGGCTTCGAGAAGCCGGCCCCCGGGAGGTGCCACAGGAGGAGGCGTGGCATGGGCAGGTTAGGCCCGTGCCTACTGAGGACCGGGTTCTGGCCCTGGTCCGACGGGAACTGGCTGCCTTCGGGAGCCGGTTTTCCGCCCTGGAGGCTATAGTCCTGCGGCCCCCGCTAGCGACGAGCCAGCCGGCCTCGGGCCAACGGAAGGTGGCATCGTATGCCGCCGGCGCGGCTGCCACGACCAAGCCGGGGTCATCGGGGCAGGTGAAAGGCGGAGCCGTCCCGGAACCCGCGAGGGCCCCAGCCCCGGCGGCGAAACGACCGCCCCCGCCTCCTAAATCCCCTCTGGCTGACGCCGAATGGCAAGTAGCCGGGGAAAAGAGGAAGGCGGGTAAGGCAGCAAGGGCGGCCAAAAAAAAGGAGAGGCGGCAGCGGCGCAAGGAGCGAAGCGTCGCGGCTAGGCTCCGTGCCCCGAAGTCCGCAGCTGTAGTGATCACACTACAGCCGGAAGCGGAAAAGAAGGGCGTGTCCTACCGCGACGTGCTTGCCAAGGCGAGGGCGGCGGTGAACCTCGACGAGCTCGGTATCGCAGATGGCGTCCGAGTAAAGGTCACTGCGACTGGGGCCCGGATGCTGGAGGTCCCCGGTGCGGCCAGCGGCCCGACCGCTGACGCTCTGGCCGAAAGGCTTAGGGCGTCCCTAAATGCGGACGAGGCCCGAGTGTCCAGACCCACCAAGCGCGCTGATATGCGCATACTGGGTTTGGACGACTCAGCGACGGAGGGAGAGGTGGTGGCCGCCGTCGTTAGGACTGGAGGGTGCTCAGCCGAGCAGGTTAGGGTAGGCACCATCCGTCCTGACTTCACGGGGATGCGAACCGTTACGGTGAGCTGCCCCGTGGCGGTGGCCCGAAAAATTACCGGGGAGGGCCAAAGGCTCAAGGTGGGCTGGGTTTCCACGCAGGTGAAACTGCTGGAGCCCAGACCTCTGAGGTGCTTCCGCTGCCACATAGGCAACCACGTGGGAGCTAAATGCACCTCGGAGGTGGATCGTAGCAGCCACTGCTTCTGCTGTGGTCAGCCCGGTCACAAGGCCGGCTCGTGCAAAGCCACGCCGCACTGCTTCGCGTGTGCGGCAGCTGGCAAGCCGGCCAATCACCGGGCTGGGAGCAAGGCCTGCACTCCACCCGCCAAACCCAGGGCCAGCAAGCCCTCCGCCACCGTCGTCACCGCCGCAGCCACCGCCACTGCCACCGCTGCCGCCGCCGCCTCCACTGTCGCCGCCGCCGCAACCACCGCGGCAGGGCCCTCACAGGGGGTTCGGGAGGGGGCTGATATGGAGTGCCAATAATGGCCCCATTACGCCTCCTCCAGGCGAACATCAACCACTGCGCCTCCGCTCAGGATCTGTTGCTCCAGAGCATGGCGCAGTGGTCGATTAACATCGCCGTGGTCGCTGAGCCGTACTTTGTCCCGCCCAGGGATGACTGGGTGGAGGACCTGAGCGGCTCAGTGACTCTAATTTCATCGGCCGCCGCCGGTACCCCGTCCCTCGAGGCGGTCAAGAGGGGACGGGGTTGCGTGGCAGCACGGTTCGGGGAGATTGTCGTGGTAGGGGTATACTTCTCCCCGAACCGAACTCTCGCTGAGTTCCACAACTGCCTTACGGAGTTGAGAGTCGTCGTCGTCGGGTTCCGTTCCCTCCCTGTGCTCGTCCTTGGGGACTTCAATGCCAAGAATGTGGCTTGGGGTTCCCGGCATATGGACACACGGGGCAGGATGGTGGAGGACTGGGCTCTGGAGGCGGGCCTGGTCGTCCTAAACCGGGGTTCTGTCCCCACGTGTGTGCGGATGCGGGGTGAGTCAGTGGTGGACATTTCGTTCGCCAGCTCCGCTCTGTCGCCGCGTGTCGTCGACTGGCGCGTCATGGAGGGGGTGGAGACCTACTCCGATCACCGGTATATCCGGTTTGACGTCTCCGCCCAGACCTCAAGCGCGCTGGTCCGACAGGCCCCGAGTGGTCCGCGGTGGGCGTTGAAGCAGCTGGACCGGGAGCTCCTCCTGGAAGCCTCGATCGTGCAGGCCTGGGTGTCACCACCGGACAGGACTGCTGACATCAATGACGAGGCGGGGTGGTTCCGGAAGGCCATGTCCGAAGTATGCGACGTGGCAATGCCCCGGGTCCGGCACGGACGCGCCCGGCGCCAGGTGTGCTGGTGGTCGCCGGAGTTGACGTCTCTGCGCGACGCGTGCGTTGCTGCGCGACGCCGGTACACCAGGCACCGCAGGCTCCGTATCCGCCCTCCGGATACGGAAGCCATTCAGGCGGAGCTGTACGAGGGGTACAGAGCGGCGAAGACCGCCCTCCGAGCGGAGATCCTGCGGGCCAAGGGACTGGCCCGCGAGGAGTCGCTGGAGGCTCTGAACAGGGACCCGTGGGGACGCCTGTATAAAATGGTGCGGAACAAACTCCGCCCATGGGCTCCCCCGCTGACGCAGAGTCTCCGACCCCAGCTCGTGGAGGACGTGGTGAGCGCTCTGTTCCCTTTGCGAGGGGAACATACTCCCCCGCCCATGGCTCCGTCTCCTGCGGTGTCCGATGCGGACCACACAGCCGACGATGACGACGATGCTCCTGAGGTGACCGAGGTAGAGCTGAGAGTGGCGGTGCGCAGGCTGAATGCCAGGAATACCGCCCCAGGACCCGACGGCTTACCTGGAAAAGCCTGGGTCCTGGCCTTGGAGGCTCTCGGGCCTCGACTAAGGGGGCTCCTAAGCGCATGCTTGGAGAGGGGCCGGTTCCCACTTCAATGGAAGACGGGGAAACTGGTCCTCATTAAGAAGCCGGGGCGCCCTGCGGACTCTCCGTCCGCTTACCGGCCCATCGTGCTGCTCGACGAGGTGGGCAAGATCTTTGAAAGAGTCATTGCAGACCGCCTTGTCGGGCGGCTGGTGAGGGTGGGGCCGGATTTGGCGGAGAGCCAGTTTGGTTTCCCCAAGGGGCGCTCTACGGTGGACGCCATCATGCGCGTTCGAGCCCTCACGACGGGGGATGCTGTGGCCCGGGGTGGGGTCGTCTTGGCGGTGTCTCTAGACATCGCCAATGCCTTCAACACCCTGCCCTGGAGTTGCATCAGGGAGGCACTCCGGTATCACCGAGTGCCGACCTACCTCTGTCGCGTGGTCGAGGCCTATCTGACGGACAGGGCCGTCATCTACCCCGGTCACCGGGGAGAGTGGAACCGGCGAGAGATGTCGTGCGGTGTCCCGCAGGGATCGGTTCTGGGACCGCATCTGTGGGACATCGGGTACGACTGGGTGCTGCGCGCCGACCTCCCTGGTGGTGTCAGCGTAGTTTGCTACGCTGACGACACGCTGGTCCTGGCGCAGGGGAGGTCGCACCAGGCGGCGGCCGAATTAGCGGCACGCGGGGTTGCGACAATCGTAGAGAGGATCCGGCAATTGGGACTCGAGGTGGCCTTGCACAAGTCCGAGGCCATGTGTTTTCATGGTCCTCGGAACGCGCCACCATCGGGTTCCCAAATAACGGTAGGAGGGGTTCTCATCGGTGTCGAGTCGACGATGAAGTACCTGGGACTCGTCCTCGACAGCCGGTGGAATTTCGTGGAGCATTTCCGACGTTTGGCTCCCAGACTGGAGCGGGCCGGGGCTGCCTTGGGGCGGCTCCTGCCCAATCTGGGGGGTCCAAACGCCTCCTGCCGGAGGCTCTACGCGGGGGTCGTGCGGTCCATGGCCCTTTACGGAGCTCCGGTGTGGGCGCGTTCCGTGAGGCGGCGACCGGTCCGTCGGTTGAACGCGTCCCAGAGGGTCATGGCCATCCGGTTAGCCCGGGGATACCGCACGGTCTCCGGGGAGGCGGCGAACCTCCTTGCCGGATTACCGCCATGGGATCTGGAGGCAAAAGTCCTCGCGCACATGTGGGAGTGGCGCGAGGAGGCAGGACGCCGAGGCGTAACTCCGTTGCCGCGAGAAATCGCGGCACGGCGTACAGAGCTCCGGCAGGATCTCATGGCGGCATGGAGAGTACGATTGTCGCAACCCAGCGCTGGGCACGCCACAATTGCGGCGATAAGTCCCCTCTTTGAGGAGTGGCTGGAGAGGCGCCACGGCGTCCTCACCTTCCGCCTGACGCAGGTCCTCACCGGACACGGGTGCTTCGGGAGGTACCTGTTCCGGATAAGGCGGGAGGAAATGCCCGGGTGTCACCACTGTGTGGATCGCCCGGAGGACACGGTGGAGCATACGGTGGAGGTCTGCCCGGCTTGGGCGGAGCACCGCCGTGTCCTCGCGGAAGCGATCGGCGGCGGCATCCGTTGGTTGTACGAGACGGCTGACAGTTCGTGCGGATCTTTTTGCGGTGATGATGTTTCGCTTCCATCGTTCAGTTTTGAAATGCTCGGGTTCAATTTTGCTTCGAGAAGTTTCTTCCGTCGGGGTCACCACTGTTAGATACGCAGGGTATGAAAATGAGACGCCAATGCAGGTTGAGTATGTAGTGAGTATATTTCCAAAAGTCGGTTCCTTATATACAAAACTGTTGCCAAAAATTAATACATAGTGGGTACATATAAAAATTAGTTTGAACGAAATAATTGGTAAATACCCTACGTGCTGTATTTATTATGTGAGGGGAATATTCCGCTACAGACATATTGACAATTCTCGACCTTCATAATTCATAGTGATGCCAACAATTAATCGTATATTTTAAAATAATTATTTACAAATCGATTCTAATTGTTATTTCTGAAGTTCAACTAAGTCCTCCTCATTCATATAAGAGTTTACAGTCAATAAAGCTGTTATTTGTGATCATTTACATTATTTCGAACATGTTTTATCCATATATCTGGAAAACAAAAGTATTTAAAAGTATCGAAGTTGGTCAATGAATTTCGATTTTTAATCAATTTATTAAATCGATTATTAAAAAAAGTCTATGTCAATGTCAGTTGTCACTTGACATTCACTTTGATTCTTGTTATACTGTGATTATATTTTTTCAAGTATTGTTTTGGTTTTGAAATTGGACGCTGATAACCCATCTCACGTTGGCCCCGGCACGCCTATGAACTTCGACGCCAATCCCATCGTTGACCCCAGCTTGAATATGGATATCAAACTCGCCGACCTGAATCGTACGGATACGAACTATTTATAAGCATTTTCGCTTCAAGTCCTGCCTGTGGTGGAAACTGTGCAGATGTGATGTGCAAATTGTGGTCGTGATATCACGTAAAGGAGAAGGCATACCCTCGATCTTGAGGAAGTACAATCTGTTATAAGCAGTGATCGGAGTAGGTAGATTGATTTTTGGTACTTGTATCATAAATGCCCACAGAAATAATAACATGGATAAACTATTTTCCCGGAAAGTAATTCCGGTATTTCCGGATCCAATTAAATATTTTTTTTTTTTTATTTATTTATTTATTTATTTATCTCAACCAACTTAGGATCATACAATTTAAACTACCTACATTACAAAAATGATTAATTATTAAAAAAAAAAAAATCTATGATCAAATTCAAGAATTACATAAAAAATTTAAATGAAATTATACATTAATATTACAATTTATAACAGCTAAATCAAATTAAATTAAAATGATATTTTAACATTAGTCCGTACGTGAACCATGCAGCAGTGGTTCACGTACTGACAGTCGAATCGTTCAGCAAAAGCGTTCAGGATCCTATTGCGGCTGGCCCGCACCCTACGCACCAGGGATGTGCACCGCTTGCGCATGACTGCGTGGAAACAATCCACACGCGCTTCGGCAAACATCCCCGACGCGCTACAGAAGCGAGGCAGCCCCAAGAGCACCCTGAACGCGTTGTTGTATTGGACACGTAGAGCACTGTACTGTTTCTGCGTATAATCCATCCACAGACTGCAAGTATAAAAGGACGTACAAAATGCCCTAAATAGGGCTATTTTGACGCCCCTCGAACACCGAGCAAATCTGCGGGCTATCATATTCGCACGAACAGACAGCGCTCTACGTTCCCTTTCAATGTCTGCATCGTCTTCCAAGCCAGAGGTTAATAAATGTCCAAGATACTTAAACGTATCAACTCTCTTAAGTGGGCATCCATTGAGCTTAATTGCCGGCAAGTAATCCGGACACCCCCCCCTGGCCCGAAAGACCATGCACTCGCTCTTGTTTGTGTTATACAACAAACCATGTTCTTCAGCATACTTCTCACAGATGCCAATCAGCCTTAACACACCACAGACAGAGGCGCTCAGCAGCACCATGTCGTCAGCGTAACTGATATTGTTTAGGCACACACCTCCAATATGGCAACCGACATGCGTGCTGCTGAGCCTCTCTATCAGCGCATTAACATACAGGTTGAAGAGCTTCGGTGAGGTTAGCCCCCCTTGCCTCACGCCGCACTCCAGCCTGTATGGGGTCGAGTAAGCCCCCGACCATCGAACAACATTGACCTGATTGTTGTACCAATATTGAAAGATACGGATCAGTTCGTCTGGCACTAACGCTTGCTGCAGTTTTTGCCACAGCAGATCATAGCAAACCAAGTCAAATGCCTTCGACAAGTCGAGGAAGTAAGCAAAGACAGGTGTACTTCTATCAGTGTAGTACTTGACAGTCTGCTTTAAACACAATATAGCTGTCTCTGTAGAGAGACCTGCTTTGAAGCCAAACTGGTTGTCATGTAAATTCAGGTATTTATCCAGCTGAGTGTTAAGCAAACTGTCAAGCACTTTCGAGATCACAGTGGCCAATGAAATGGGCCTATAGTTATTCTTATCGCTAACATCACCAGTTTTATTCTTAATAACTGGCACCACCACAGTTTTCATCATCCGCTCAGGCAGATACGAATGTCCTATACACAAGGAGAAGAACATCGCTAAGACTCTGGGCAGATGATGACCAGCATGCTTAAGGTGTTGACATAATGACATGTCTTACCTCCTTTCCTTTTTAATTTATTAATGTTGGTAGTGATATTATTACTACTCAATTCAAAATTTAAAGGAAAGTATCAAAAATTAATTAATTTATTATTTATCTGTTGAATAATAAAAACAATCGAATTCCGATCGAAGCATTTTTAATATTTTATTTTTAGCCTTTAATTATGTGCACAACTTTTTATAGGTGAATTGTTGCACTTGAATTTCAATATTTTCATAGTGGTCATGATCCGCGGACATTAAGGATAGAATAAATAACAATAAGGATAAAAATCTGCACTTTTATTGTTAAATCTGTACATTTTACATCAAATTTTTATCAAAAATAAAGTTCATATCTTCATCGATAACAACGTTAGCATCCTGGTAGTCTTGATCTTTACAATTAAAATAAATAACTATGAGTTCCTCTATATTTTCTTTTTTCAACCATTTCTTTTAACATCTTAAGCCCATTTATAGGTAGAAAAAGACCGTTCTACATCTGACGATGTCAAAGGAGCAAATTAAAAAAAAAGATATTAAATTATGTGCTTTATTATTTTCAATAGCCTCACCATATTCCCTAAATGTGTCTAAATCTGGGTTTCGATCCATAACACGATCTATTTTATTTTTTATATTTTCTGAATTGGACTCATTTATAGCAGCTCTGACTTGATCAAATGCTAAAAGTGAATCTGTCTGGGATAAATTATGCTTTTGCAATTCGTTTAAAGAAATTAGTATTATAAAATAATTGTCTTTGATGTAATTTAAATCTTCTTTTAAATTTTCTTTTTTATAATATTTTTTGCATCTCGGATAGATACCACATCAGCTTAAACAAGATAATACTTTTTTAATTTTTCAAAGTATTGAACGTAGTAAAATGCTGCCTGTAACCAAGTGTCCCATCTGGTAACAACTGGTTGGGAAGGTAGCGGCAAATCTGGATATTTTTCTTTTAAAATTTTGACTCTGCTTGGGGCTTTCAAAAATACCTTTATAATATTTGCTATTAAAATGTTGACATCTTGATATTCTAACCTAATTTGCTCAGTACCCGATGAAGATAGTACGCCAAACATGTTACGAACTTCATTTCAGGTAAGTATTTTTTTAAATTTCGTCCTGCAGCTAGCATGTATGCTACGCTATCAATGCAGAGGACAAGAATGTTACCTACCTTCGATTCAAAAGAATCTTCCCATAAATTTTTCAAACATTCCAACACAAATTGCGTGATTGTTTATGCATTAACTACAGTTAGCATTTTACGCGCTACCAAATAAGGTCTGGTATAGTTGCTAGGATTTTTTTTTTTTTTTTTTTTTGTGGATGGGAAATCATCAAATGACTTCTCCCGCTCTGGGCGGAGCGGGAGGGCGTGTCAGACTTTTACTGAATAAAACCCACCCGTGTTCCTTCTGTTGCCTGTGCCGGGGCCACGGTAACTCTTTCGAACATCCCGCAACCCTAGCTGGCATCGGCCCTAGCGGACCCCGTCAATAGTGCTGACATCTCTTTGAGGCGCGCGTGGAACACGACGCGCCGTCGACTCGGGCCTGGTCCTTACCAGACGGCGAGCTACCCATTGCTCGCCGTCCGCAAGCCCGCGCCTACGGTGGCCGGGAATCGGCTGCCAATTCCCGACGCCCAGGGCGTCTCCTGCGGCGACTAGGGGCGTGAGGGTGCAAAGCTTGCCTCTCCCTCACGCGTCCCGCCTCCTCCTTCACGAGCATTACTGCTTCGCAGAAGGAGGTAATGGCTTCCCATGCACTCTCGCTCCGTACCATGGCCTGGACCAGGGCCGGACGCGAGAGATCGCCGCCGCCGATCGCTTCCGCGAGGACACGGCGGTGCTCCGCCCAAGCCGGGCAGACCTCCACCGTATGCTCCACCCTGTCCTCCGGGCGATCCACACAGTGGTGACACCCGGGCGTTTCCTCCCGCCTTATCCGGAACAGGTACCTCCCGAAGCACCCGTGTCCGGTGAGGACCTGCGTCAGGCGGAAGGTGAGGACGCCGTGGCGCCTCTCCAGCCACTCCTCATAGAGGGGACTTATCGCCGCAATTGTGGCGTGCCCAGCGCTGGGTTGCGACAATCGCACTCTCCATGCCGCCATGAGATCCTGCCGGAGCTCTGTCCGCCGTGCCACGATTTCTCGCGGCAACAGAGTTACGCCCCGGCGTCCTGCCTCCTCGCGCCACTCCCACATGTGCGCGAGGACTTTTGCCTCCAGATCCCATGGCGGTAATCCGGCAAGGAGGTTCGCCGCCTCCCCGGAGACCGTGCGGTATCCCCGGGCTAACCGGATGGCCATGACCCTCTGGGACGCGTTCAATCGACGTACCGGTCGTCGCCTCACGGAACGCGCCCACACCGGAGCTCCGTAAAGGGCCATGGACCGCACGACCCCCGCGTAGAGCCTCCGGCAGGAGGCGTTTGGACCCCCCAGATTGGGCAGGAGCCGCCCTAAGGCAGCCCCGGCCCGCTCCAGTCTGGGAGCCAAACGTCGGAAATGCTCCACGAAATTCCACCGGCTGTCGAGGACGAGTCCCAGGTACTTCATCGTCGACTCGACACCGATGAGAACCCCTCCTACCGTTATTTGGGAACCCGATGGTGGCGCGTTCCGAGGACCATGAAAACACATGGACTCGGACTTGTGCAAGGCCACCTCGAGTCCCAATTGCCGGATCCTCTCTACGATTGTCGCAACCCCGCGTGCCGCTAATTCGGCCGCCGCCTGGTGCGACCTCCCCTGCGCCAGAACCAGCGTGTCGTCAGCGTAGCAAACTACGCTGACGCCACCAGGGAGGTCGGCGCGCAGCACCCAGTCGTACCCGATGTCCCACAGATGCGGTCCCAGAACCGATCCCTGCGGGACACCGCACGACATCTCTCGCCGGTTCCACTCTCCCCGGTGACCGGGGTAGATGACGGCCCTGTCCGTCAGATAGGCCTCGACCACGCGACAGAGGTAGGTCGGCACTCGGTGATACCGGAGTGCCTCCCTGATGCAACTCCAGGGCAGGGTGTTGAAGGCATTGGCGATGTCTAGAGACACCGCCAAGACGACCCCACCCCGGGCCACAGCATCCCCCGTCGTGAGGGCTCGTACGCGCATGATGGCGTCCACCGTAGAGCGCCCCTTGCGGAAACCAAACTGGCTCTCCGCCAAATCCGGCCCCACCCTCACCAGCCGCCCGACAAGGCGGTCTGCAATGACTCTTTCAAAGAGCTTGCCCACCTCGTCGAGCAGCACGATGGGCCGGTAAGCGGACGGCGAGTCCGCAGGGCGCCCCGGTTTCTTAATGAGGACCAGTTTCCCTGTCCTCCATTGAAGCGGGAACTGGCCCCTCTCCAAGCATGCGCTTAGGAGCCCCCTTAGTCGAGGCCCGAGAGCCTCCAAGGCCAGGACCCAGGCTTTTCCAGGTAAGCCGTCGGGTCCTGGGGCGGTATTCTTGGCATTCAGCCTGCGCACCGCCACTCTCAGCTCTACCTCGGTCACCTCCGGAGCATCGTCGTCATCGTCGGCTGCGTGGTCCGCATCCGACACCGCAGGAGGCGGAGCCATGGGCGGGGGAGTATGTTCCCCTCGCGAAGGGAACAGAGCGCTCACCACGTCCTCCACGAGCTGGGGCCGGAGACTCTGCGTCAGCGGGGGAGCCCATGGGCGGAGCTTGTTCCGCACCATTTTATAGGGGCGTCCCCACGGGTCCCTGTTCAGAGTCTCCAGCGACTCCTCACGGGCCAGTCCCTTGGCCCGCAGGATCTCCGCTCGGAGGGCGGTCTTCGCCGCTCTGTACCCCTCGTACAGCTCCGCCTGAATGGCTTCCGTATCCGGAGGGCGGATACGGAGCCTGCGGTGCCTGGTGTACCGGCGTCGCGCAGCAACGCACGTGTCGCGCAGAGACGTCAACTCCGGCGACCACCAGCACACCTGGCGCCGGGCATAGTTGCTAGGATGCAATGGTTTTGTTAAAAAAATGGACTATATAGCGACCTGTCGCTTCATCTAATGATATCCATAGTTTCTCATTTTTACTATTTTGCCGAATTGAATTGATTTTATCCTTAAAAAAGTTGTCCAAGTAAACTTTCCGTAACCGTGATTCATCTGACAGTTTACGATAAGTAGACGAACAACAACAGGTCCTACACATATATTTTTGAAAGAAATCTTGAAAAGTGGTATTTTTCATCTGAGACCACGGAATATTGCACAAAATGAGAAATTTTATAAGCTCGAAAAAAAAATCCTCTTCGGGCTGCTTAAACTTTCCCTGGTGTACTGCTCCTTCGATATGTCTTTTAACGTTTCCTTTATTTATAGTTTTCAAACGGCTTTCACATTTTGAACAGTATATTGTACTACTAGCGTGATCGTAAAGTAGTTCGGGATGACCGGATATCCATTTTTCTACAGTTTCAGCCTTGACGTTTGCCATATCTGAACTCTGTTGAAGAGATAGAACCTCGTATATCACCTTAAACGAAGACATGAAACATTTACGTTTTATTTAGTGGTTGTTGTTTTTTTAATGTATCGTGACTCGATTGAAAATAAGGACAGATTTACTTTCTATGATTTACATCGTAAAATCTAAAATTAACACATTTTTGTATGGCTGAGCGTATCACATAGTAAATTACCACGTGTTCCACTTTGACTTGAATACGTGATCCAAAATTGTAGTTCATAAACTGTAGGTTCAAACAATATGAGAAAGTTAATTTAATTTAACAATAAAATAAATACGTCCTAAGAATAGAGCATTTAAGCACAACGGATAAAGTTTTGTAATAAAAATCTAACTATTCACTTACGATAAGAGCATGAATTTTGGTAGAGAAGTAGAGAAGGCCTATAGATTTTTTTTTTACCAATATATTACAAGTAGGACACAGGACACTCAAAATATATACGGATTCCAGTAAAAAAATGTCGGTTAATAGTGGAGTTGGCTGAATTGCGACTACATTACTAGAATATCATAATTTTGTTTCGCACTAAGCTCACTGGTTCATACTCTATTAAAGATTTTACAATCTTAAGACTCATGGTATGTTCAACAGCTTAAGCAAACAAATACAATACAAAAAAAAAATATTTTTACAGTACATCCAAACATGCTTTAAACTCCTTGTAATAAGTAAAATATTACTTACCAAAGCTTGGTTTAAATAGATCCAATTTAATAGTGAAAAAATCTAAGTTCGTGTATTCGAGCCAAATCGTGGTTTTGAGCAGATTGCAGAAGTCAGTATGTACACAAGCCAGGGTCAAGTAACGTTTTCACGACACAGTAACGAACAAAGAAGTGCACTTGGCGGGTGTACGCATTGTTTTGATAACCGGTTAGTGCATCACCCATGATCCTTTGTTCTGATTGGCCGTTGGGTAGTGTCAAATCGCGACTGTGTGCCGTTAAAAAAAATTATGAAGAATATAATATTGGTCATTTTAATACAATTCCTACCTAAGTTCCGGTTTTATAAATAATCAACCAATTCCGAAATTCCGGAGGAATGTCCATGTTAATATATACGTTTCGGATCAATGACCCCAATTCAATCTACCTACTCCGATCACTGGTTATAAGGCAGTGCGTCGCTCCAAGTGGTACGTTTGCATCCATCGTCCAAAAGGTTTTTTTGTCTACATATTACATGAAAATGAAAATAACAGTCAGGGATGACATTCTATCAAGCAGTATTGCTGCAACTGCATATTGAGTCGAAGAACAGTGGGTTGCTGCGCTCATATAATGATTATAAGTTAGTTTGTAAACTATGCAAGGTACCAAGATAGAGAACATATGTATGTATAAGTTATGAGCAGTGATCGGAATAGATAGAGCTATTTAGGTTCATTGACCGCAAACATTGATGTTAATATGGATATTCCACGGGATTCCGACTGTTACTACAGGATTTTATTGAATTTCATTCTTTTTTCTCTATATGTATAAAAATGGTTTATGTAAGCCAATAAGCGCATAAGCGACGTTGTAAATTTTACGTCAACAGCACGCTATAAAACTTTTTGCCAAGCGCGCGACGTTGCCGCTTTGTTGAGACGCGTAATGTCGCCGCATTATGGAAACAAAAGAAAACAATAGCGGGGTGTTTCTGTCGCTAGTGACGCACCTGTTTTTGTCTCTTTCTGCGCCACTAGAATTCAATTCTTTACCAACAGTAACTTGTTGTCTCACTCGATTACTTCGGTTCTTAGAGTGCGCTTGTTTGCTTCCTGTTGTGTTTTGTTGTGTGGTGAATATCTTCTGACCCTGGCTTATTTACTGGATTCTGGAACCTTCTTGCTACTACGACTTTGGCTAGCATTAACGGAGTCTGATTTGAACTTATTGGATTGGATGTTTGGAGTTATTTTATTGGATACTGATTTGTTAAGTTCTATTTTTTAAGTAAAATATTGAATAATACTAATGTATTAATCTTATTCTACCTTGACATATTAGAAAAATTAATTGTTTGGGCTTAACGAAAAGCTTGTCCTAAGTCGAACCAATAAAAAACATTTTAAATACAAAAAGTAAAGTACAGTGTTATTCGCACAAAACGCAAAACCTTTTCTTGTTAGCTAAACATTATTAATACTAATGTATTCCAATCCAGTATTTTCTTGACTTTAAAGTATGTTACGCACGTGTCAAAATTAACTTAGAAACTTATTAATAGAATGTATTAATTAGCTATACGGTAAAGTGCAGGAGTCATAGACTAACTGTGCGGTGCTAGGTCTTCGTTTGTCGGAAAGTTTGTTGTAAATGAAAGTCAATGTTGTTAATCCACCAAATCTATTAAACTGTTACAAAGTAAAAATACTAATTCTAAAGTTATGTTAAAATGTTATAATGTTAGGAATGTTCTGAATGCACCCGGTCGCGATGTACCCGTGTAATGCACTGACTGATTTTAGGCGGCTCATCGCTTTATAGGCGCGTGCGCTAATAGTATGTAGTGTGAGTTATATTGTTGGGTGACTGTTCAACCATGAACAAGCAACAGCATCGCAGCATCAGCGTTAAGAGTGACATGCATTCATTCTACGCGCCAGCAACACCGGCGCGCCGTCAGCGCTGCGAAGTGACCTACTGAAATCTTCGCTTCATCGGCTCGATACACATACAACACACATGTAAATAGCTATCAATGTGTATTTACCACAAAATTTGTATATAATTAAGTTAATTATCGTAATAAACTAGTCATCAAGCTGGAGTCGAGTCTGATTCATCTCCTATAACTCCTCTCACTGTGGCCAAGACACCTTTAGCCATCATCGGTCCTATGAGTCTGTGGGATCGGCAGTGAGAAAACCATTTCCTGTGTATATTGCACGACGTACACAAACCCCTATTCCTACCCAACCTCCGTCTGTTACCGTAGGTCTCCTTGTAACAGACTTCCCTCACGTAAACCAACGTAACCTACGTTTGGTATGGTTTGTATGGTAGGCTAGGGCTGTAGGGTAACTATAATAGGGTGCTAGGTAATTTCTATAGGGCTAGGTTTGTAGTCAGTAGGGTCTTAGGTAGATAGTAGGTACCAGGCTCAATTGTCTTGAACGTAGTCACACTGTACGCATTTGGAATAACGGCCGTACTAAGCTGTAAGTCCCGGTGCGTACATTTTGGTCCTTCGAGCAATTTTTAGGGAAACCAGGGTAATTTGTTTAATCGGTACTTTAACGTTGTATCATTTGTGAACTAATATTAAATAAAGGGAAAAAAAGTTCTTCTTTTTGGCATACGTTATACTGACTGACTGACGTTTACACGTACTTCAAACTAGCGGACATAACAAGCGCTTGTTTGTTGTATGCAAAAAGGGACTGACATACGTACACGCCAGTTGTACGATAGCGGATCGGGAACCGGCACCAACAATTGGGTTCACCGATATTTTGAGAAGTCGCACTTATAGGTAGTATAAAAGGGCAAGTAGGAAGCGTTGTTAACAAACGGGACTAGTAGGGACAGATAGGGAAAATGGACATACAAGAAATAAACGAAGTCATAAGAAGCCAAGAAGCAGATTACAATGAACTACGACAAATGTTTACCAACATCAAGAAAGACTCGGCATCAAGAAAAACTCTAAAATATATCACGGAGAGAAGAACTCGACTCACAGAAATATTTACTAGAACGTCAAAAAACCACTCACGACTAGAAAACCAGGATGTGTTGTGTAATCACAAATACATCACTGCCAACTACTTTGGTTCTATCGAAACACAGTATACGCAGGCGATTGAGTACCTGTTGAAGTGTGAGAAAAGACTAGAGGTAGTAAACCAACTGTATGAGCCAGAAGATATAGACCCCGAAGAGGAAAAAGACGTTAGCTCACCAAAACTATATATTCAACTATTTCGTATTAATCAGATGCAGAAGAAACTGCAGTCGGCAACTCAAACGATGACTGAAGAGACAGCGAGTTGGTATTTCGAATCTCTAATTACTACTTTACAAAAACAGTGGCAAGAAATTGAAGAAACACATGTACTTATTCTGAGGGAAGATAGTACGTTGGAACACAGCTACTTTCAAGAAAACATGTTTGAGAAAACACAGACGGAATTCGATCTTGTAATGGGGAAATTATTAGCAATGATAGGTCAACAATCGACACACAACAACCATAGAACCTCGGTTAAATTACCAAAAATAATAATACCAACATTTAGTGGAAGTTATGAGTCATGGAATTCCTTTTATGATTTATTCTTGAAAATAGTACACGAAGAGAAATTATTAAGTGACACGGAAAAAATGCAGTATTTGAAAACGCATGTGCGAGGTGACGCCGCTAAGCTGATCAAGCATTTAACAGTGTGTGACGCTAATTACGTAGTTGCATGGAATCTGTTAACAAGACGATACAAAAATCATAGAATAATCATTACTAAGCATATCGATAACATTCTGAGTATGTCGAAAATAAAGAGAAGTACTGCCACGAACTTGAGAAATCTCCATGATACAATCAACGAGAACCTAGAAGCGCTAAAAAGTCAAAACATCGACATTTCAACTTGGGATCCTATTTTAACAAGAATACTTAGTAGAACATGGGACTCGGAAACTGATGAAAAATACGAACAGCAATTAAAAGAGCCAAATGAACTACAAGAATTCTTGTCAATGATGCAATTCTTAGAAAAAAGGTTTAAGTGTCTGGAAACTTCAAGCTCTTTGAGGGAAGAATCTTTTGCTCACAGACCGCGCCATGAGTCAGCAAATTCCGCAACCAAACAATTGGACAAACGTATATGCTGGTTTTGCCAAAGTCACGAACACAGCATTTACCAATGTGCTAGTTTTAAAACGCTATCAGTGCAAGATCGCAATAAGATCGTAAACGAAAAACAGATGTGCAAAAATTGTCTGACTCATGAAACGTCGATAAAGTGTTACAGCAATAAAAGTTGTGGGCACTGTGGGAAAAGAGGTCATCATTCTTATTTACATCAAAGCAACAATAATACTACTATAAAACACGCAAAAAGTGAGTCAAAAAAGGAAGACTTTTCAACCCCATCTACAAGTAAATCCGTGACGAAAACTGTAGCAAACGTGTCTACTATTGACAAAACTAATATACCAAAAACTACACTACTAGCAACGGCCATAATAAAAACTCACTCGTCAGATGGGACATCGCATTTACTTAGGGTTCTATGTGATCAAGGTTCAGAGGCATCGTTCTGCACAGAAGAGGTTAGCCAACTGTTGTCGTACCCACGTATTAAGATACATACCGAAGTGATCGGGATTGCTGACGAAAAACCCAAAACATCGAAAAACTCGATCAGTGTCATGCTACAGCCAAGATTTCCGAGTGAATATAGGTTACCCGTCACACTTATAATACTACCAAAACTAACTGGCTGTTTACCAGGAAAAAATTTACCAGAAGTACAATCAGATTGTTTAGGAAACAAACTGTTTGCCGATCCTACGTACTACAAAAGAGGACCAATAGATATAATATTGGGGGCACAAGAATATAGTAACTTGTTACTAAACGGGTTACATAAGATGCAAGACGGAATAATCGCTCAAAATACCGAGTTTGGGTGGATTTTATCCGGTATTTGCGGCACTACTACCAATACCAATACAATTATTAGTACGATGACACGTACTACAGAAGTTCAACAATTAAACAAGTTTTGGGAATTAGAAGAAATTCCTGAAAAGTACCAATTATCCAACGACGATCAGACTTGTGAAAATTATTACCAAAAAACTACTATAAGAAATCCAGATGGAACATATACAGTGAAACTCCCATTCAAAAATAGCAACGTGGATTACGGGAATTCGCGCAAAAGAGCTATTGCAAGACTTTTACAATTAGAACGAAAGTTCGATAAGGATGAAAATTTACGAAACAAATACCAAGAGTTCCTCAATGAGTACCTAGAAATGGGCCATATGAGGAAAGTTACTAATACTGACTATTACCAAGGTAAATACTATATACCACATCAACCAGTAATCAGGGAAGATTCACTAACTACTAAACTACGAGTAGTATTTGATGCGTCAAGCAAGTCGAGTACTAACATCAGTCTAAACGATAACATGTTTACGGGACCAAGACTACAACAAGATTTAGCAGTTATACTGTTACGTTGGCGTAAACACAAAATAGCATTTATGGCGGACATCGAAAAAATGTACCGATACATAAAAATAAACGAGCAAGACTTCACATACCAACGAATACTATGGAGGAAATCTCCGAAACATACTATCGACGAATACGAATTAACTACAGTAACGTATGGAACTGCAGCTGCCCCATACTTAGCGATTAAGACGCTACAACAACTGGCTATTGACGAAAAAGCAAGCTACCCATTAGCCAGCCAGACAACTCTCCAGGACTTCTACGTGGACGATATCTTGTCTGGAGATACTAGTGTTGAGTCAGCAAAAATGTTACAAGAAAACTTAATAAATATGCTACGAAAAGGCGGATTTAAGTTACGAAAATGGTCGTCTAACAGTACTGAGTTGTTAGAAAATGTACCTAATGAAAGCAAAGACGACCAAGTGATGAAAATACCGCTAGATGAAACTAGAAAATCCTTAGGAGTGTTGTGGTCACCATTACAGGACAGTTTCTGTTTTCAGATTACTATTAATGTAAATGAAAAACCAACAAAACGATTTATTTTATCGGAAATCGCCAAGATATTTGATCCTCTCGGATGGCTAGCACCTGTCATTATAAATATGAAACTCATAATTCAAGAACTTTGGACAAGTGGGACAGAATGGGATCAATCCGTTGAGGGAACTATTAAAACAAGATGGATGGAACTACAAAAACAACTAAAGACAATTGAAAAGATTTCCATCCCAAGATGGTGTCATTTTTCAAACAATTCGAGAGTAGAGCTGTACGGGTTCAGTGATGCTTCTGAAAAAGCCTACGGTGCAGTGATATACTGTCGGACACAAAATAACAATACATTTAACGTAACCCTTTTACAAGCGAAATCAAAGGTAGCGCCTAAAAAGCACAAAATTACATTACCAAAATTGGAGTTATGTGCTGCAGTACTATTAACCCAACTGATGGAGAAAGTAATCACGGGAATGGAAATGCAAATCGCAAGTATTTATTGCTGGACCGACTCAATGATTACTCTCGGCTGGATCAAAGGTGAAGCTGAGCGATGGAAGACGTTCGTAGCTAACAGAGTAGCCGAAATACAAAGAATATTACCACAAGCGCAATGGAATTATGTGAATACATTGCAAAATCCAGCGGACCTAATTACAAGAGGTACTACACCAAACAAATTACAAAACTTATCCCTGTGGTGGAATGGACCAGAGTGGTTAAGAAGTGACAACATTCCTAGTACAAAAACTATACCAGAGATATGTGAAGAGATTAAACGATGTTACCATATAACTATTATACCTAAAAATGAAATCTGGACAAGGTTTTCAAGCTTTCAAAGAATGATACGAGTGTTATCATATTGCTACAGGTTCGTAAATAAACAAGAACACAAAAAACCATTAAGTTGTATGGAAATTAATTTAACAACTAAAAAAGTCCTCTTCTTAGTGCAACAAGAAGTATTTTCCGAGGAGTACAAAACTATTAAAGCCAGACAATCGTTGAAGAAAGGAAACAGGTTATCGTGCCTTGACCCATTCATTGATAATGAAGGCTTACTGCGAGTAGGAGGAAGACTTCAAAACTTCAGTCTACCATATGATCAAAAACACCCGATTCTTTTATCTCATGACCATCATGTAACATTAATTATAGTTCGTGATGCTCATTTAACCACATTACATGGAGGTAATAATTTGACCTTAGCGTATATACGACAGAAATATTGGATACTTGGAGGAAAGCGAACCGTGAAAAGTAGCATTAGGAAATGTGTAAGGTGTACTAGATACAGATCATCCACTGCCTCACAAAAAATGGGGTCATTACCAAAACCAAGAGTGACGGAATCGTACCCATTCAGTCACACAGGTGTGGATTATGCTGGACCAATATCAGTGAGAACAATGAAAGGTAGGGGTCATAAATCTTACAAAGGCTACATTGCGATATTTGTTTGCGTATCCACGAAAGCGGTACATTTGGAGCTAGTAGGCGATTTGTCAACAGAAACGTTCATAGCAGCACTACGAAGGTTTATGGCACGCAGAGGTCCAGTATCACACATGTATAGTGACAACGCAACGAATTTCGTAGGCGCTGCCAACCACTTGTACAAAGACATGTTAGACATAACCCAGTCTGACGACTTTCAAAACACGTTGACTAACATTGGAACACAATGGCACTTTATTCCTCCATCATCTCCCCACTTCGGAGGGATTTGGGAAGCGGGAGTAAAATCTATGAAACACCATTTGCGTAGAGTGATAGGAGAACAGACACTAACTTATGAAGAAATGAGCACATTTTTACAACAAACTGAAGCATGTTTAAACTCAAGACCGTTATGTGCACTAAGTGAAAATATAAACGACAATATCGTATTAACACCTAGTCATTTCTTAATAGGAAGAGAAGCAGTAGGGGTACCAGACCCGCTATCGGAAACTAATACAGATCACATAAACAGATGGAAACAGATACAAAAAATGAAAAAGGATTTCTGGAAAAGCTGGACTAAAGATTATTTACATCAACTCCAACAGAGGTACAAATGGAAAACTAATCAAGGAAACTTATCAGTTGGAACACTAGTAATTATAAAAGACGAAAAAGTCTCTCCAAGCAAATGGCCACTAGCAAAAATAAAGGAAATACATACGGGTAACGACAACTTATCCCGAGTAGTGACACTTCAAAAATCGTCAGGAACAACTCAAAAACGATCAATCCACACATTAATACCATTGCCAATCGAACCAAATATAAGTAGTAATAGTAGTAGTAATGAACCTATACATGCGATACAAACAAATACCGCGACAATCGTAAAAAATAACAAAACAAATCAACCAGGACGACGTCATAAAACATTCAAATGGCTCACATTGCTTTTCATCATGTTACAACTATTGGGTTCAGCAAAATCGACTACAACAACATACTCTTTAAAAAAGATACCACCAGGATTTTATGTTGAACAAATAGGAACAGCAAGCATTGACAGAGGAATATTTAGGATAGAAATAAATTATGGAAAGCAACACCTACAGCAAGACTTTGTCAAAATAAAAACAATGACGTCACAATTTAGTCAACTATGTACAAATGCAGAGAAAAGAACAGATTCCGCATTTTGCAAGCAATTACACCACCATTTGTTAGAAGAACAATCAAAATTTGAACGGACGAAAGAATATTTGACAGAAGTAAACCAAAGTAGGAAGAAAAGGGGCATATTGGGACAGTTACTGACGTCGATCTTCGGAGTGAATGATGAGGCATACCGAGATATAGATTCATTAAATTTAAACCAAAAAAAAATAATTGAAGCTGCCAACCATCAAACCAAATTCATGATATCAACAATCTCACAAGTCAACAAAACTGAAGAAAGAATAAAACAGAAACTTATAGGGTTTCAAACTAAACTAAACCAAGTTATAGATTACATGGAGTCTTTCGACCATTGGTTCAGTACAGTCGACCACAACAGTATAAACATACGTATTATGCATACTTACCAATTAGCATATAACTGCATGGAAGAAATCATGGATTATTATAACGGAATATTGGAAATATACTTAACCAAGGCAACAGTATATAGTGTATTAACACCAAAGAACGTCAGTGACCTGATATCATCAGCAAACAAAAAGTTACCGTCTAATTTAAAAATCGTTCAACAACAGATACTGGACACCAAGATAACTGAAAACAATACTCATATAAAAGTATACTCCTATTTCCCTATACAAGAGATAACTAAATATACTTTAATGTATATTACACCAGTCCCAAAGATAAACTCAGATAAGTCTGTCCAAAATCTAGAAATACCTAAAGCTTACATAGGGTTAGATTACAACAACGAACTATATTTTGACTTGAACTACGAGGAGTTCAAACGATGTTTAGAATGGACTAACCATTTTATTTGCTATCCTGGGGCCGTGAAAAACATGCAATTAAATGAAAATTGCATTGTAAATCAACTATTCAAAAACCAGACACATACAAAATGTCCTACCAAAACGTTTCAATTTCCCAATGAAATAATATGGAAACAACTTCACATGCCAAACACTTGGTTATTCATTGTAAGAGATCGGGTTACGACTTCAATACTGTGTGATGGACAAAGAGAAGAACTTGAGCTCCAAAATGTTGGTGTAATACGGATCGCAGATAACTGCGTTATTAAAACAACAAATAACATATTAACTGCCAAAAGAATTGTTTCAGTACCGATTGTAACATCATACTCAAAACAAATAGATTTTCCCATTAATACGCACATGGTGACTAAATCCATGCTAAACATAACCAAAGAAGAAGTCATAGATAACTCAATAGAGATCTTTCAGCATTTAATTAACAAAGAAAATGCTTTACAAACCGAATTAGATAGTACTGTATGGAGTCAAATTAGTTCTCACACATACTTAACAACTGCAATATCGTGTATAATCATGTTTTTAATATTTTTGTTTTTAGTTTTCTACGGCCCAACAATACTGAGATGGATGGGAGCCACAGTGCAGCACAAGACCAGAAGAACAAGTACCGAGCCAGCTAAGCAACCAGCAAGAGAACCAAACCCACCCGCTGTCAACGAGACATCTACCCAACGAACAACAGGACCTATATACACTTTACCACATCCTGTTGAGTTATACCAACTGGAGTCCCGGTGCTGAGGGGTGGCAGAATGTTCAACCATGAACAAGCAACAGCATCGCAGCATCAGCGTTAAGAGTGACATGCATTCATTCTACGCGCCAGCAACACCGGCGCGCCGTCAGCGCTGCGAAGTGACCTACTGAAATCTTCGCTTCATCGGCTCGATACACATACAACACACATGTAAATAGCTATCAATGTGTATTTACCACAAAATTTGTATATAATTAAGTTAATTATCGTAATAAACTAGTCATCAAGCTGGAGTCGAGTCTGATTCATCTCCTATAACTCCTCTCACTGTGGCCAAGACACCTTTAGCCATCATCGGTCCTATGAGTCTGTGGGATCGGCAGTGAGAAAACCATTTCCTGTGTATATTGCACGACGTACACAAACCCCTATTCCTACCCAACCTCCGTCTGTTACCGTAGGTCTCCTTGTAACAGACTTCCCTCACGTAAACCAACGTAACCTACGTTTGGTATGGTTTGTATGGTAGGCTAGGGCTGTAGGGTAACTATAATAGGGTGCTAGGTAATTTCTATAGGGCTAGGTTTGTAGTCAGTAGGGTCTTAGGTAGATAGTAGGTACCAGGCTCAATTGTCTCGAACGTAGTCACACTGTACGCATTTGGAATAACGGCCGTACTAAGCTGTAAGTCCCGGTGCGTACAGTGACATTACACCGAACACTAACATGTTTGCAGTTCGTGCACACATGAAGTATCATTGAACTGTACTGAGTGTACTACTTGTGTGCGATTAACCGTACCCTCTCTTAGCGTAAATTAAAAACTTTTGATTGACTTTGCATTTTCAAACTTGCACTGGGAATATATATATTTTACTAGTTTTGTTTTTCGAACACTAAGTGTCGATGTGACTCTACTCAGCATTTCTAATTTAACGACATTTTGATTCAGGTGAAGTACTTCAACATGGCGTCAAGTTCTGTCAAGCCTGAAACAGTTCAGAAGTGGATACGTGACTATCCTGAGCTGATTTTTGACGCTGCCAGCTGTAAAATAGTAAAATAAAATCTAATGTTAATCGACATATTGAAGGTGTTCAACATCGAGGAACATACAATCAGCCTCAAGAAAAAATTTGTTTCGACCTTATTCAGTTTTTAATTCTTTGTAACATCCCCTGGTCGCAAATAAAAAATAATGTCTTCAAAGATTTTTTTTCAAAAGTACATGTGTGGTGTTTGTTGTTGTAATTACAATAACAAGAAAGTGCCTGACTGTAGAATCCAGAACCCTATCTACGTGTGTAAGGAAACTTTGGAAATAATAGACTAGGACTATAGATGAACACTAGTATATTAACAGTATTAATTAAAATAATAGGTAGGTCGCGACGTGTACAGTTCTCGTGTGTATCGAACGGTCATATCTTCCGAACCTTCCCGATTCGTGCGTTGGCGCCGCTCGTCTCAGCGGCCGCCCCTCCTCCTTCGTCTGCTTCATACTCCTCCGTCGTCCCGGCCGGTTAGTACCAAACATAGTCCCGGCGTTGAAGAGAAGTTTTCAAGATTATGGAGTAGTAGGCAGTGGGCATATTGTATTGTAAGCCCGCCGAATGATCCCCTTCTTCGTCTTGATGTCTGCTACTCTCGCGATGCCGTCTCTCCCTGGGAGTAGACGAACTACTCTCCCAAGAAACCATAGTAGTGGTGGAGTAGTCTTATCTTTGATAAGCACCAAGGCACCTTCCTTAAGCTGCCCTCTGGATGTACACCATTTTGTCCTTTGCTGTAGCCAGAAAATGTACTCATTAGCAAAGCGTTTCCAGAAATGTTGCTTCAAATATTCAATGCGCTGGAACCGCTGCAAGTTGCTGATGTTTTGGCTGAGTATCTGTGGATGAGGCAAAGAGATGAGTGGTCTTCCAGTGAGGAAATGAGATGCAATAAGCGGAGTAAGGTCAGAGGGTTCATTGGAAAGGGGTGTGAGTGGTCGGTCGAGAGTTCAGTATCGCTTCGACCTGAATAAGGCATGTGGACAGTTCCTCGTATGTTAGATGTGTCAAACCTAATATTCGTCGCAAGTGGTGCTTAACAGATTTAACCGCCGACTCCCACAATCCTCCAAAGTGTGGTGTGTATGCAGGAATAAAAGAAAGGTTTATACCTGATTCAGCCATCTCCAATGTATAATCCTGGTTTAAAATATTAGAAAGCTCGTTGAATGTTCCAACAAAGGTAGACCCATTATCTGAAAAAATAGATTTTGGTTTTCCCCTACGAGCTGTAAATCGGTTAAGAGCTGCAATAAAGGCTTCTTTCGTAAGGTCCGAGACCAGATCCAGATGGACCGCTCTTGTAGCTAGACAGACAAAAACACATACATAGGCTTTAATTAGTCGACAACCTCTCCCCTTACGATCAGCAATCATTATGGAACCAGCATAGTCAGTGCCTGTTTCAAGAAACGGATACTCCAACTGAACTCTTTCCTTTGGCAATTGTCCCATTTCTGTTAGCTATTTATATACATTTTAGGTAGTTTTAAGATATTTACAGTATTTTTGAAATAACACAATTGTATTTGGTAAAATTAAAACGTTATTTGATTTGTTAAAAATGCTAAAATGGCGCCACCTGATATTAAGATGTCAATTGACTATTTGAGTCTGATTTAAAGGAGGGATTTTAAAATTTACGAGGGAGCGCCATTTTAGCAAGGGAGTGGTGGTTGAACAGCAAAAGTGTAAGGAGCTCTGTAAAACTCATGTAAGTACTGAGAAATGTAATAATATAACAATAAATGTGTTGCCGTAGTTATAATATCTGTGCATTATTTATGGTATAAACCCAGTAAATAAATCATGCTTATTTGTTCAAAAGAACGCTTTTTATTTTCCTTTTGCTCTGGCTAGTCTTACATTTCAGAAGTGGGATAGTTTGTACCTTACTACTTTTACTGTTATTGGTTTCTAAACATTTTTCTTCTTCTCTTTCTTATTATTATTTTTTTTTTCCTATTGCTGGAAATCTTTGATTAACCTACAAATTTGTTTGAAGTAATTCAAGTACATGGTAGTTATTTCGATCCTGTTTTGTGTTTAATTGTTTTAGTTCACTTCTAAGCCATGTGGGTGGTTTCTAGTTTATTTTAAATGCCACTTTTTGTCCGTTGATATCTTGTTTCAGTTTGATAATGGAAAACGTGCACCAATTGTCGCCTTGTGAGCAATCTCAGGCCGTAGAACGTGACAGGAGTGCGCGAAGATCGCGGAGTCGGGTGTTACCTTCGAGTGGCCGTACTGTGAGGACACCTCAACGAAGATCAGAGAGGCGCTCATGCAGTCGGGAAAGGGGTCATGGCTTCAGTCGTTCGTCCCGCTCCCGGAGTCGTGTGGATGCCAGAATAGTTCGTCGAAGACAGCGGTACAGAAGTCGGAGCTGTCACCGCTCACATCAGCGCACCAGCCGGTCGCTGTCACCGGTGAGCGAGTGCAGCCAACATTCCGTGGTACTGGGGAGGCACGCCTCTCGGTGCGGCGATAGGCGCCGCGATGCGTGCCGCCGGCCCAGGAACGGAACACGCAGCTCGAGACCGAATGCAGCCACGCACCAGGTTAAAAACAACAACCAGCAGCCGAACGATGTCGGTGAGTCTTTTACTAATAATGTTAGTATGTCGCAACTTCTACAAGTTTTAACGTCTTTGAAAGGAGAAGATCCTATGCATAAATTAGGGAATCTCAATAATGCTGTGCCAGTATTTGACCCCGCAAAGAAAGAACAAACTATGTCCATGTGGCTCCATAAAGTTAACGAATGCGCTTCTATTTATGGGTGGTCCGGAAAGCAAACTGTTCATTTTGCACTTCCGAAATTGCGTGGGGTAGCTCAGCGTTGGTACGAGGGCCTACCATCGGTACTTTTTACATGGGAAGAGTGGCAGGATAAACTACGATCAGCTTTTCCTTCTGTTCTGATGAGAATTACGGGCAGATGCTTAGCGATATGCTTTTCAAACGAGCTCGTTTCGGAGACTCGTTAGAAAACTATTACTATGATAAAATAGCGTTGATCAATAGGTGCGGTATAGTAGGTAGGAGAGCAGTAGATTGCATCTTGCATGGGATTGACGATCGTTCGGTACGATTAGGGGCAGAAGCAGTGCAATTCAATGACCCTGATAAGCTACTTACATATTTACGAAATTCTAAAAACGTAAAACCTAGTGACCGTAACACAATTCCTACCAACAGTATAAATGCCGGTAAACAGGATTCTCAATCTCGTGTATTGATTAAAACTCAACGCTGTTTCAACTGTAAACGAGAGGGCCATCATATTCAGCAATGTCCACAACCTGTCACAAAATGTACTAGATGCAACAGATTTGGGCATGAAATAGATAATTGTTTTACTAAACTTCCAGCGGCTGAAAAGAACGTCATGCATGTCTGTAGTTTGAAGTAAACAAATGATAAATATTATAAAATCGCATTAATTAATAGTGTTCCATTTGAATCATATATAGATCTAGGTAGTGAGTGTTCTATGATGAAGTTAACTGAATTTAATAAGCTAGGTGTAGGTTATGAAGCGGACAATTCAATTCTAGTAGAACTTGGCAATTCAACCGTTCTCTCTTTGGGCAAACAATCTGTATTTCTATTGATGACATAGTCGCAAGCGTAGAGTTAGTGATAGTACCTGATAGTGTCATGCAAGTACCAGTGATTATTGGTGACACTTGTACTGAGCAGCCACATATTGAGATTCATAAGACTAAAGATCATTTAGAAATTAAGGAATTAAGTGATAAAATTACTGATAATAACAAGATAGACCTGTACCGTAAATGTAGTACCACCGTTTTTGGAATTACAACTGTAGACGTTTACACAGAGCCTAGTTATGATGGAGTAGTATTTATTGATGGAGGTTTTAGGATTCAAGCTGATTTTATGTTTTCAGTTTTAACAGGGTTATTTCGTATTCAAGAGAGAACAGGGGAAATAGTACTAAATTCTTGGGGCGTTGTTCCCATTACGTTGCATAAAGACAAGTTTATTGCTAGAGGAAGAGTCGCACGTAAAGAAAGTCAATTTAAAATTCATTCAATTTACTAAATAATTGCTCTAACATAGATTCCGTCTCTGTGTCGGATTCAACCACATGTGACCTAGACAATTGCATTCCATCCAATAGTAAGCCCAATGACTCGCTCAAAATTCTTAATCAAAATATTAGAAGTATCTCAAAAAATATGTCAGGCCTACACACGATACTAGCTAGGACTAAAATAGCTTGGGATATAATTACCCTAACGGAATGTTGGCTGCCCAACACTCACACTATTCCTGATTTGACAGGTTACAACTCTTTCTCATCCAAAAACAATAATACTCAGAATGAGGGAGTAGTAGTCTATGTACACACATACCTTAACGTTTCTGTACACGAACCCTCTTTTTCAGATGCAAACTGTCTCATGATAAAAGTAGACCACAACACTATAGTACTAGCAATCTACCGCCCTCCAAGCTACAAAGACATTACCAACTTTCTAAATTCCTTAAACATGACTTTAACTAGTATCGCGCACTTTAATAACATCATTATCACCGGTGATATAAATATAAATATCAGTGACCAATGCCGTGATTCTAGTAAGTATAACTACCTAAACTTATTAGCGTCACATGGCCTATTGCCGTCACATACTCTGCCCACACGACTCAACTCTTGTCTCGATCATTTCATTCTAAAAACCCAATACTCCGCCTCAACACTAGTGGCTCACTCTGCTTTAACTGACCATGATACAGTGCTACTATTCCTTCCTAAAAAGATGTCTAAAAAATCTGTAAAAAAAACAGTCTTACGCATTAATCACGATCAGTTAAATGCAGACTTAAGTCTGGTTGATTTTAGTCAGGTTTACAATACACAAAATCCCGACGAGGCGGCTGAAATCATGGTCAATACGATTAAAAAAGTGATTGAGACTAACTCTAAATCTATTAAAGTACCCAACCGTAAATCAACTATAAAGCCATGGATAACTCCAGGTCTTCTTCGTTGCATTCGACACAGAGACAACCTTCATAAAAAAAATAAAAAGTCACCAAATAATGAGACACTAAAGATTACATTCACCAGGTATAGAAACTTCTGTAACAAACTGCTAAAGAAGTTGAAAAGGGAACACGAAAAGAGTGAGCTAACAAAAGCTGGTAATAATCCTAGAAAACTGTGGTCGGCAATAAACACATTAACAAATAGGGTAACTCACAAAGAAACTTCCAAACCTCTCCTAAAGTTGGCAAACACCCCAAAGCTCTCGGTTGACGGTGTAAATGATTTCTTTGCTGCTGTTGGTGAGCGTCTTGCCGAGAAAATAGTGGTCTATCCAGCAGAGGTTGCTACTGATGCCTGCAATAAAGTCCCCCAATCCATGGTACTCTTGCCTACCGACGAGGTTGAAGTGGGCAATTTAATAATGAATCTACGCAGTGGCAGCGCTGTGGGATGGGATAGGATATCCAGTGACCTCCTAAAAAGACATCGGTTCTTGATTACTCCACCTCTAACATACATCTGTAATCTTGCATTATCCACAGGCAAATTCCCAAAAGTTTTTAAAATAGCTATTATACACCCGATCTTTAAGAGTGGGGACAGAACCCGTGTCGATAATTACAGGCCTATAGCGGTGCTCCCAGCCCTGTCAAAGGTACTAGAAAGAATAATGAACATCAGACTTGTCAATTACCTGGAAAAGCATAATCTTCTTTCCTCAACTCAGTTTGGTTTTCGCACTGGTAAATCTACTTCGGATGCAGTCCATGAGTTGACGAACTTTATCGTTACAAACCTAGACAAAGGGCAAAAAGTTCTTGGCATATTCTTAGATCTTGCTAAGGCATTCGACACGGTTTCTGTACCTATACTCACTGATAAATTGGAGAACCTGGGAATTAGAGGGATTCAACTTCAGCTCTTTAAAGACTACCTCAGGGGGCGTACTCAGTGCGTTAAGATAGATGATTTCCTTAGTGATGAACGCAAAGTCACCTACGGCGTGCCCCAGGGCAGCGTGCTCGGCCCGACCCTTTTCCTCATCTATATTAATGACCTGGGTATGCTCACCCTTCCTAAGGGCAGAATTATAAGTTTTGCCGATGACACGGCCCTCCTGTTTAGTGCGGATTCCTGGCGCAATGTGTACTCGTACGCTCAGTCAGGCTTCAATACTGTCACAAAATGTCTGCGCAGTATCGTACTTACACTAAATGCGAGTAAAACTCACTACGTTCCCTTTGCACTAAAAAAATCAAATCTGCCTACAGTGCCGGACACCATTAAATTCCACTCGTGCCCAGCACCGCATGATGCTGCCTGCAACTGTTTTCACCTTTCTAAAGCCGAATCTGTGAAATATCTGGGGGTAATAGTCGACAACACCCTTAGATTTCACCAACATATAGACTCGCTCATTACTAGGCTACGTAAATTGATATATATTTTCAAAACTCTGAGACACGTAGCGGATGACAAACTGAAGAGGTCAGTCTACTTTGCCCTCGTTCAGTCGTTGATAAGTTACTGCATAACAACTTGGGGCGGTGCACCTAAAACCACTCTCCTTGAACTCGAGAGGGCCCAGAGAGTTATCTTAAAAGTATCCAATTTTCTTCCATACCGTTATCCTACAGATCTGCTATACAAGCAATCAAAAACCCTAACCGTACGCCAACTATTTATTCTAAACACCCTACTAAAACAACACTCACTACTCACCTATCACCCGTTCATGACACATGGTAAGAGACGATATAATCCTGTAAATCGCACTCATTCTCCCCTCTCGACAGTATTCTCCAACCGCTTCTTTTGCTATCTGGGACGATTCTTGTACAACAAAATCAATAATACTCAACAGATTTTTAACCTTAATAATGGACTATGTAAAAAGAAGCTTGCCACGTGGCTCCTGGGGCTCAATTATGATGACACCGAAAAGCTACTTACCAGTATGACTTAATGTATACCAACTGCTATTTCATAAACCATCACCCACACCCTCTCTCACACACACACCCCACATACGCTCTCCCACACACACACACGAAACACATCTTACTCACGTCCTCACTACATAATGATTACTAATAATTATAACACTATACAAACACATTCTTTTCTTTTATTATTTTTTAATTTTTATTATGTTTTATTATTTCTTTGTTTTGTTTTTACCATTCATTTGTTATGTATTTTTTTTTTTTTTAAACACCTTATGTTGAGCTACAGACTGAAAGCTGTTATACAACCTTCTAATTCAAAATTTGTTAAATCACTTTTATTATTATTTTTATGCAATGTATCGAACTGCTAGAGAGCGGAGACCTGGTGACCCGAAACACAGGCCCTTAAAGCCTAGCTTAGGCACCAGTCTCCCACAGTAAACTAAACCAAATAATATAATATATCATGTGTAACAATGTCTGTAATGTTTATTGTGGTGAGAAAATAAATACTTACTTATACTTATACTTATACTTATTCGATTTCGTACTTGGATCCTATTAGTAACTTCAATGTAAATACTAGTTCAGACTTATCTTCTGCCGAACGGAAACGGTTACTTTCCTTACTAAACAGGTATAGAGGTTGTTTCGTATTCAATTTGAGTGAGTTAGGCTGTACCTCATTAGGAGAAATAGCGATAAACCTTGACAACAATGAACCTGTAGTTTATCGACCATATAGGTAAAGCGCGTCATAGGAGGCTATGGCGTATTTAGATGACGCTATTATACCATCTAAAATATTTAGTGAGGGCATTTTACGGTTAGAATCGATATTACAATTATTTACTCAGGCTGGTCTCACATTGAATTTATCCAAATGTAGTAATGTATTCTTTAGTCCTAAAGTGGGTTTGAGATATCTGGTGATAGTATTCGACCTGGATCAAAGAAGGTAGAAGCAGTAGAGAAGTTTCCAACTCCTACTGTGGCGGCATATCTCCATCGCCACAATGGAACGCGTCACACTGACTTTACGCAAAATCCTGCATCGCGCAATCAGAGTTTACCGCGCGACTAGCATATATACAACATCCCGACATCAACCGTCGGGCAGTAGCCCACCAGACACAACACCCTTCTGGTCGGAGGATCCCCCCTTTTCTATAGAGGATGAGTGAACTTTACTCCCTGTTCCTCATGCCTCTATACTACTAGTCAACATAACGTTTGACAGTTCCTTTGGCTAGCCAGTTTCTTTAGAAGATTTGTGCCTAATTTCTCAGTTAAGCAGAACCACGATGTTATTGGTCATTTTGCTATCGACAAGACATAAGATAAAAATAAGTCGCATTGTTGGTTCAAAAATGCGAAATTTTGTAAAAAAAATACGTGAATTCGTGTTTAGAATGTAGTTGCTCGAAATCCATGGGTGAAAAAAAAACCTGGGTATTTACATCCGATTGATAAAGTCGCTACATCTTTTGATACCCAAATATCAGGGTCCCTACAGAATATCAAAGATCTGACCTTAGTGAGCAGCCAACTATTGCAGTAAGTTACCCCACGATGAGTCTCTAAGTGAAGAAAGTGATGGTACTGACCCAGAATAAATTATTTAGGTCTCCCTGGTAGTAGATATGCAGCTATGTGGTGGCAATCTTTGCATAATCAATAATAATTGATAATATTTGTTATAATATTAATGCCGTTGATACGATAATACTAATGGTAAATGAAACCAATTATTGTTATTATGTATTTATTTAATTAACTTGTATTGATTTTACAGGTAATTTTTCTTTTGTTTATTTGGATATGTAAAGAATAATTTGGTGGGGCCTGTTGCCACTGGTATTCAGGACATAGTGGGACCTGTTGCCACTGGTATTCAGGACATAGTGGGGCCTGTTGCCACTGGTATTCAGGACATAGTGGGGCCTGTTGCCAGGGGTATTCAGGACATAGTGGGACCTGTTGCCACTGGTATTCAGGACATAGTGTGGCCTGTTGCCACTGGTATTCAGGACATAATGGGGCCTGTTGCCAGGAGTATTCAGGACGTAGTGGGGCCTGCTGCCACTGGTATTCAGGACATAGCCTGTTGTTATTAGTATTAAAGATGTGAGGAGGCCTGTTGCTAATAAAATTGTATTCATGACATTGATTTCATAAACGTTCAAAATAATGAGTTAATTTTATGTAAGATTTACGATTAAAAAATGATTACATTCAATTTTCAAGTAATGTGCATACAAAAAAAAAAATATGATAAATTAAATATTTAAAGCTAAATTAAAGATGAAAACTTGTATGATTAATTTTATTGTTGAATTAGTAATTCATTATTAAACAACTGTCACTTTTAAAAGTATTTTTTGTAATTTATTGTACGAGGACGTACAAGATTTTGGATGGCCGAATGTTAGCTATTTATATATATTTTAGGTAGTTTTAAGATATTTACAGTATTTTTGAAATAACACAATTGTATTTGGTAAAATTAAAACGTTATTTGATTTGTTAAAAATGCTAAAATGGCGCCACCTGATATTAAGATGTCAATTGACTATTTGAGTCTGATTTAAAGGAGGGATTTTAAAAGTTACCAGGGAGCGCCATTTTAGCAAGGGAGTGGTGGTTGAACAGCAAAAGCGTAAGGAGCTCTGTAAAACTCATGTAAGTACTGAGAAATGTAATAATATAACAATAAATGTGTTGCCGTAGTTATAATACCTGTGCATTATTTATGGTATAAACCCAGTAAATAAATCATGCTTATTTGTTCAAAAGAACGCTTTTTATTTTCCTTTTGCTCTGGCTAGTCTTACATTTCAGATTGAATGGTCTGGCACTTAAATCTTATACATTTTACACAAGTACGTACTACAGTTCTTCTCGCCAAGTTTCTACCACCTAGTGACCAGTATTTGTGCCTGACAGTTGCGGACCTGCATGGAAAAGTTTTAAATGATAAGATTTAAAAATCAACACAGATAAATGGGTGTTTACTGTCTATAAGTACGGGATGTTTTGTGTCATACTCATAAAATGAATTGTCAAGCCTACCCCCGATTCTAATTATGTTGTTATCTAAGTAGGGTGATAGTGAAAGAAGACGGTTCTTATTAGGTAATTCTTTTCCTAATTTAAGTACCTAATTGGTACTCTAGTTGAAATGACTCATTCTGTGCAACTCTAATAAGGAAATTAGAAGCAAAAGTTAATTCAAAGCTTGTTAGTGAGCCGTACAACCACGTTCGAGAATTCTTAATATTATTTGTAAATCTGTGTATGTAGGCTGTGATTAGTGATGGGTCGAGAGAATATTCTCTCACGGAGAATGTTCTCCAACCGAGAATATTCTGCAATATTCTGCAACATTCTTTTCGACGGAGAATTTACGAGAATTTAAAATTGGATTAAAATTGCTCAATTTTAATATAATATATTTTGATTTCAAGGTTTTAAGTCAACTTGTTTTGTTGTTATTTTATACTTTACTGGAAAAAAGGTCACTCTGGAGTGGAAATTGCTAATATTACTTTATTTAAGAAATATAAGTTGCAGCTATCGTTGCGCGCTTGTCTTTCCTGCTCTACCTGACGTTCGGCTCAGACCATGTGTGCAACAATAAAACCAGTTCGGGCCCGCGCCGTTCACCACACTGCGCGCGCCGCCATTTTGTTTATGCGATCAGTTACTCGTCGGCCGTCGCTTGTCCGCCTGTGTGGCAGCGCTCTCAGAAATAGTGCAATTTGTAATCGCAGTGTTTTCACAATGAAACCAAAAGGAAAAGTGTACAATTACTATAAAGAGAAACCAGAGAATGGGACAACGGTGTATATATGTGAATTTTGTGGCCAATATTACAAAAATCGTAACGCGACTAGAATGACTACTCATTTGGTTAAAAACTGTTCTGTGAAGTGGGCAGGCTGTTTAGCTCACACATTGCATCTAATAATTGGCGATATATTAAAAAACCAACAAGTTATCAAACTGTTTTCTGATATCACTGATGTTATCAAGTGTATTCAGCGTTCTCATATTCTGTCAGAAGATTTTAAATCAATTGCACGGGAAAAGGGAGTTACGAAATCATTACAGTTACCAGTGAAAACAAGATGGGGAAGTCACCTGAACTGCGTTCAAAGTCTGTTGGAATGCAAATCTGTTCTTCAAAATATGGCGTTAAACTCAGCAAGTATACAGAAATTTAAAAATTTACTTTTGAATGAGGACGAGTGGACAAAATTTGAAAAAAATAAAGATTTTACTAAAACCAATCGTAGGTTGGATAAGAAAGTTGGAAGGAGATTACTGTTCTATCCATTTGATACATACGGCACTGAGCGAATTAAAAGAACTGCTAGAGAAGCCTATCGTAGCTGAAATTTTAGGCGAAGAAGCACACCATCACTTAAAACAGAAATTCAGCGATAGAAAAGCTACAGCGCTTAAGCCAATGCACTATGCTGCGGTATTATTAAACCCGCAAAATCGTGGTACAACAATGACATTAAGTGAAAATATAGATGGATGGGAGTTCGTTCTTAGCTTGGCTGAAAGACACAGTATTTCAGTTCCACAACTGTTCGAGGAAGTGTCTGAATATAAATGTGGCACAGGTGTATGGAGCAAAGAGTTTGTTTGGGAAACAGCTAAAAAAGTCAAGCCAGTTGCGTGGTGGCAAACATTATATTCAAAAACTGAATTAGGAGCAATTGCCCTAAAAATTTTGACTGCTCCAGCAACTTCTGCTTCTGTGGAACGCTCTTTTTCCACATTTTCAAACATACATACAAAAAAAAGGAATAAATTCAACACTGAAAGAGCAGGCAAAATTTGTTTGATTGCTCACAATTGGAAAATTATGAACAAACCACAACCTTTAAATAAAGAGTCTGAAGAACCAAATCCAAGTACCTCTGCCACAAGCGAAAGAGAAGAGCCAACAATCAATTTAGACAACGAATCTGAGGAGAGCACATCTGAAGAAGAGGTAGAGGATGAGCCAGTAATATTGGCGGAAACAGACAACATCAACTCAGATGGCATGGATCAATCGTTATCAATGGACGAATAGATTACTGCATTAGCAATTTGATTTGTTTTCAAGAATTGTTAAGATTGTGATTGTTACTTTGTTTTTAATTATTTACACCATACTCCGTTCTTATAATGTTATTTTTTTTTAATTTTATTAAAGCTGATTATTTGTATAACTCATAAAGGAGGAGGGAGGAGCTCGTGGCTAAGTAATAACAGCCGCACGGGTCGATCCATCAGGTTAAGCTACGCTTGCCGGGGTTGGTCTGTGGATGGGTGACCATCTTTACATACCGAGACTCCTCCGTGCCTCGGAAAGCACGTTAAGCCGTTGGTCCCGGCTGTCATTCGTGGATCTTTGACAGTCGTTACGGGTCGTCAGAAGCCCAAAAAGTCTGACAACCAGTCTTACCAAGGAAGTATCGTATTACCCAGTTATTGGGTTGTGGAGGTCAGATAGGCAGTCGCTCCATGTAAAATACTGGTATTCAGCTGCATCCGGTTAGACTGGAAGCCGACCCCAACATAGTTGGGAAAAGGCTCGGCAGATTGATTGATTTGTATAACTCATAAAGTTTGTTTTAATACAGAAATCCTAATTTAACAACTCACGAACTTTAAGAGAATTTATGAAAATTTTCTCGGAAATATTCTCGGGAATGTTCTTGCTCGGGAGAATTTACTGAGAATTTAAGATGTGGAGTAGATTATTTTAACGTAAACTTCGTAAGACTTTCAAATTCACTAAAAACTATTACTCTAAAAATATATCGATACAAAAGAATCATCCAATTTTTAAATTCTCGTAAATTCCCTTCCAAAAGAATATTCTCGAGAACTTAACAGCAAAGTTCTCGCAAGGAGAATATTCTCGGGAATTTACCATCACTAGCTGTGATACGTTGAAGTTTAGAATAATTTGATGAATTGCTAATTAATCAACTAAATATTTGATTACCTTTATTCAAATCAACATCCTGAGAATGTAATAAAGTGATGGTCTCTGGTAGCACATTACTACTATTTGAATTAGGCTTAGTAGGCCATTGCAATGGATCCAGTAGCAAAAATTGTGGTCCGGACCACCATAGACTTGTATTGCCTATCCGGTCTGCGCCAATCCCACGTGACACAAGATCCGCAGGATTATCCTTTTTTTTTTTGTGGATGGGAAATCATCAAATGACTTCTCCCGCTCTGGGCGGAGCGTGAGAGCATGTCAGACTTTTACTGACTAAAACCCACCCGTGTTCCTTCTGTTGCCTGTGCCGGGGCCACGGTAACTCTTTCGAACATCCCGCAACCCTAGCTGGCATCGGCCCTAGCGGACCCCGTTAATAGTGCTGACATCTCTTTGAGGCGCGCGTGGAACACGACGCGCCGTCGACTCGGGCTTGGTCCTTACCGGTCGGCGAGCCACCCATCGCTCGCCGTCCGCAAGCCCGCGCCTACGGTAGCCGGGAATCGGCTGCCAATTCCCGACGCCCAGGGCGTCTCCTGCGGCGACTAGGAGCGTGAGGGCGCAAAGCTTGCCTCTCCCTCACACGTCCCGCCTCCTCCTTCACGAGCATTACTGCTTCGCAGAAGGAGGTAATGGCTTCGCAGGATTATCCTTGGAAGGTACATAGCGCCAGTCATTATCACCATAACCTTCCAGTATCTCGGAAACTCGATTCCTAATAAAGGGCTTTAGCAATGCAGGTGATGAAGCGAGCCATCCCAGAACGATCATGGAATCACACCAGAACGTACATTTCACCGACTGAAAGGTGACAGAACTGAGTACCTTTGTACAGAGCCGTGTTCCCAGCAAGGCACCACAGAGTTCCAGACGTGGTATAGTAGTGACCTTAATTGGAGCCACCTTACTCTTGGAAGCGTAAAGGTTCACACCAACCGACCCATCTGTGCTAATAGAATGAACGTAGAGACACGCTCCATACGCCTTCTCTGAAGCGTCTGTGAATACATGAAATTCAATCGATATGGGTGAATCGCACGTAATTCTTCTGGGAATATTTAGATTATTAAGGTGATATAGTGTATGCGTGAAATTGAGCCACACCTTACGTATATCATCAGGTACTATTGAAGACAAAAGTGCATGGAGAGCCTAAGGTCGACTTTTGACTGTGAGGTTTTGCATTACGTTTCATGACTTTCATGAGACGACTAGATGTCGCTGTTCAAACATGAAAATAATACCGCAAAGCTTAAAAACCTTATTATGCAGAGGCACATAATAAGGTTTTTAATACCTAAAATAATTACTAAGAAATAATAAATATTTATATTCAAATAAACATAAATTATTTTATTTTCTTATTTCCGAGTACTTAATACAGCGCCATCTAAACCAAACCAAATAAACCAATTGGTATATTAATTAATTCGACTACAGATGGCGTAGATCATAAATAATAAAAATCCCTACATTAATAATAATAATAATAATAATAATATTCCACAACTTTCACACAACGCCATCTAGTCTCAAACTAAGCAGAGCTTGTGATATGAGTACTAGACAACTGATAAACATACTTATATATTTCTAAATACATACATATTATAGATAATAACACCCAGACACAGAAACAAATGATCGTGCTCATCACACAAACATTTGTCCTGGGTGGGAATCGAACCCACGACCTCCGGCCTAGTAGTCAGGGTCACTAACCACTAGACCAACAGGCCAGTCTCATTCACAAACTAGCTCTCATTTTCGCATGCTACAATAAGTAGATCGGTAGCTCAGGTGGATAAGCATGACAGAATAACAAAGCTCGTTTCACAGGGCACCGGTTCGAAACCCAGTTCTCAGTCGACTTTTTTTAAATTTTATTATTATATAATATAATTTATATTCTATTTTTTATATTTTTAAACGTTTTTTGTAACGCGGCTTGCGATAAGAGTTAACTGGTAGAAATCGTCACGACACGACTTTCAAAGTATAAATTTAGTCAAAAAGAAAATCCAAGATGGCGGCCGTGAAAATTTCCAAATTTTCCTTCATGGGTGTCGTTTTCAAGGTTTTCGAGGGTGCTGAAACCGATAGTAAAGTCAAAATAAAAATCCAAGATGGCGGCCGTGAAAATTTTCAAATATTAATTCATGGGTGTCGTTTTCAAGGTTTTCGAGGGTGCTACAGCCGATATTAAAGTCAAAATGAAAACCCAAGATGGCGGCCGTGAAAATTTTCAAATTTTCCTTCATGGGTGTCGTTTTCAAGGTTTTCGAGGGTGCTGAAACCGATAGTAAAGTCAAAATGAAAATCCAAGATGGCGGCTGTGAAAATTTTCAAGTTTTTCATCATGGATGTCGTTTTCATGGTTTTCGCGGGTGCTGACGCCAATAATAAAGTCAAAATGAAAATCCAAGATGGCGGCTGTGAAAATTTTCAAATTTTTCTTCACGGGTGACCTTTTCATGGTTTTCGGAGGTGCTGAAGCTGATAGTAGAGTCAAAATGATAATCCAAGATGGCGGCCGTGAAAATTTTCAAATTTTCCTTCATGGGTGTCGTTTTCAAGGTTTTCGAGGGTGCTGAAACCGATAGTAAAGTCAAAATGAAAATCGAAGATGGCGGTTGTGAACATTTTAAAATTTTTCATCATGGGTTTCGTTTTCATGGTTTTCGAGGGTGCTAAAGCCGATAGTAAAGTCAAAATGAAAATTCAAGATGGCGGCTGTGAAAATTTTCAAGTTTTTCATCATGGATGTCGTTTTCAAGGTTTTTGCGGGCGCTAAAGCCGATAGTAAAGTCAAAAAGAAAATCCAAGATGGCAGCCGTGAAAATTTTCAAATTTTCCTTCATGGGTGTCGTTTTCAAGGTTTTCGAGGGTGCTGAAACCGATAGTAAAGTCAAAATGAAAATCGAAGATGGCGGTTGTGAACATTTTAAAATTTTTCATCATGGGTTTCGTTTTCATGGTTTTCGAGGGTGCTAAAGCCGATAGTAAAGTCAAAATGAAAATTCAAGATGGCGGCTGTGAAAATTTTCAAGTTTTTCATCATGGGTGTCGTTTTTATGGTTTTCGCGGGTGCTGAAACTGATAATAAAATCAAAATGAAAATCCAAGATGGTGGCTGTAAAACTTGTTTTTATTTAAAATCATGTAAGTCATCACGTAACAATGATCCCGGGAGGATTCTGGGATCCGGGGGTTCGGGGAGGGGGAGGAGGAGGGGAGGAGGAGGTCCTGTCGGAAGTCCCCCGACGCACTCGGTTTTATAATGTTTTATTATTTGAATTTTGTTTTCTTCTAGAGCTTTCGCCAATCCTTGTTTTAATACTATTATGGGACACTTTAATTTCGACAATCGTATCATTTCCAATCAACCTATTAGGCATGGCCCCAATATAACACTGGGTTTCGTCAATAAATAATCCGTAATAAATAATAAATATCCAAAACTAATTTGTATATAGGTACCTACTTTAAAATAAAACCCCACCATCAGCATCAACATTGTACGTATTTTTCTGTTTCTTTCATCTGGTCTGTTTATATGTGTACGTAAACTGTTAAATAAATAAATAAAAAACATGTGCAAACGGGAGACACCGTCAGTCCGTTCATCTCACATATCGACGGTTGAAAGGATAATTGGTCTAAGCGACATTTTTTGCGATATTGAGTTATATACATATTCGGAATCAGCAAATTTTTCTCCATCGTTTGAATCTGGTTTAAAATTTTTTTGACTACTTTTTTGGCGCTTAGCCCCCACAGCAAAACACGCCTCATTTTTAAGCCCATTGATCTAGACGACACAAAATTAGACAAATTTGAGTACTCGATGACTTAAACCAATTTGATTTTTTGTACTATTATAACGTGTGTCGATTAAGGCATTTAGCTTTTTCGCCATGGTTGTGGTTTTGTCATATCATCATATTATGATTTAATACAAAAAAAAAAATCATTTTACATTTTGACCTCACTGTCGACTTTAGTATCCTCGAAAACTAGAAAAACTACACCCATGACGAAAAATTTGAAAATTTCCGCAGCCGCTATCTGGATTTTCATTTTGACTTTACTACCGGCTATAGCACCCTCAAAAATCATGGAAACTACACCCATGATGAAAAATTTGGAAATATTCACGGCCGCCATCTTGGATTTTCAATTTTGACTTTACTATCGGTTTCAGTACCCTCAAAAACCTTGAAAACGATACCCATGAAGGAAAATTTGAAAATTTTCACGGGCGCCATCTTGGATTTTCATTTTGACTTTACTATCGGCTTTAGCACCCTCGAAAACCTTGAAAACGACACCCATGATGAAGAACTTGAAAATTTTCACAGCCGCCATCTTGGATTTTCATTTTGGCTTTACTATCGGTTTCAGCACCCTCGAAAACCTTGGAAACGACACCCATGATGAAAAACTTGAAAATTTTCACAGCCGCCATCTTGAATTCTCATTTTGACATCACTATCGGCTTTAGCACCCGCGAAAACCATGAATAATAATAATATAATAATAATAATAATCGTTTATTTATAAAAGGGGCACATTTACAATAAGTAACTTAGGAAATTAAAACAGAGCACAGTTGCTTATTTGCCTGAACTAGGTTGGACCTGTGCTTCAGGCTAGGAAGTGCATAAATACTTAAAGTAATAAATTAACAATCGGTATAAATTAAAATCTAAAACTAAAATTAGGTAAATATAAGTAAAATACATGTTATCGGTTCTATTTGCAGACAACAAGTAGATCTTCTGTCTGTGTATAAGCGATGGTTAGTAAATACTTAAGTATAATTTTTTTACAGCTAAAATAATTTAATTTATAGATACTAAGTTTTCTATTTAATCTATTGTACAGAAATGGGCCTAAGAATGTAAAAAATCTTTCTACAAAGACATGTTTTGAGGATGCATTAGATGTGCATACTATATCATTCCGTCTCTTGTTAGTATTGTCAGCAGTGTAGGCAAGCATGGTGTGCTGTTTTAATACTAAGTGCATGATGAAGAGTTGGCGAACAGTCAGCACGTTGCAGGATTTATATAGCAGATCAGTGGGGAAGAAAAAGGGATGGAAGTTTGCTACCTTCAAAATTGCTCTTTGAGCTCTTTCAAGAGGGAGTAGATTGGTTTTTGGTGCGCCACCCCATGAAGTGATGCAGTATTGAATTATAGATTGACATAGGGCGAAATAAACTTGTGTGATTAATTTTGAATCTGTAAATGTTCGCAATTTTTTAAAAACATATATTAATTTGCGCACTCTTTTAACTAGACTTTCAATATGTTTTTTGAAAGACAGTGTTTCGTCCATAATTACCCCGAGGTATTTTATGCTGTTCGTTTTAAGGATAAAAGGACAATTACACATGCTGACTGAACGGTTTCCACAACGATGGGCACATAGATGGTGGTTAGTGATATTAAATTGCGGCTTGCGCATGGAGAAGTGAATATATTTTGTTTTGTCCGCATTTAATGTTAGTAAATTGCTTTGAAGCCAATTAGTCACAGTATTAAAACCTAGTTGAGCAATTTCGAACAGTTCGCTACTGGTTTTAGCGGTAAATATTAACGCCGTGTCGTCGGCATAGGATATAATTTTGCCATTTTTAATATTAAGATTACACAAATCGTTAATATAAATCAGAAATAGCGTGGGGCCCAGAATACTTCCCTGGGGAACACCAAAACTAGTACTTTTCTGTTCATCGCTCGTGATACTATCTATTCTAACACATTGATATCGGTCATCTAAGTAGTCAGCAAATAGTTTCAGTGGTGTCCCCCTTATCCCCATGGCCTCTAATTTATTTAGAAGAACAGGAACAGACACCGTGTCGAAGGCCTTGGCTAAATCAAGGAAGACTCCCAGGGTCTGGTTCCCTCTGCCAAGTTCTTCTGAAATGTTATCGGTCAGGGTATGCACCGCATCGGCTGTGGATAATTTAGCTCTAAAACCAAATTGCGCAGGGGATAAGAAGTTATTTTTTTCTAGATAGTTAATTAGTCTACTGTTTATAATTTTTTCTAATATTTTTGATATTGAGGAGAGTAGCGATATTGGCCTATAATTATTAACTAAGTCTTTACTTCCAGATTTAAACACAGGGATTACAACTGCCTTTTTAAGGCAACTAGGGAAAATTCCTTTGGAAAGACAGATTCGAAAGATATGCGTTAATGGAGGTACCAAAATATGCTTAAAGCGTTTAAGGATCTTATTGCTTATATTATCCCAACCAACTGCACAGTCATCTTTTAGTCCAGAAATTATTCGGTTTAATTCGTCTTCGTCAGTGTCCAGCATAGCAAAAGATTTCAGGTTACAGCTATTTCTTGATTTTTGGAAAGGAGGTTGGCCACAACAATGTTTCGGAATCTTTTCGGCAAGAGTTCTCCCAACATTGACAAAAAAGTTATTAACGTTGTTAGCTGACAAAAGTGGTGAAGGATTAGTAAGCAGTAAACTCGAATTTGATTCACGCTGTTTAGTCATATTGGTAACGTTTTTAATATGTTTCCAAAGTTGCTTGCTATTGTTACCTGCTCTATTTAATTGATTTTTATCGTAATTATTTTTTAAATTCTTTAGGAGATTGTTGCAGAAATTCCTGTATCTTTTATATGTGGTTTGAATTATTAGATTTCCAGGGTATCTCTTAGTTCTCTGATGAAGCTTATCTCTGTGTCTTATACACCGAATTAGTCCAGGAGTAATCCAAGGTTTAATATTATAAAGTTTTTTATTCACTGTAGAAACTGTCGTGTTACATAATATTGCTTGTTGGACATTTTTTATTAAGTACGATAAAGCCAAATTAGTGTCAGCAGTATTGTAGACTAAGCTAAAATCAATGTTGCATAAATCATATTCGAGTTTAGTTGTGTTTAATTTGTTTTTGGTCTGGGGACGATTTAGCTTAGGCAGCGTTAAATTTACGGTAATTAGGACAGCGTGATGGTCGGTAATTGTTGCGTTAGTAACAAGCGTAATATATGACAGGCTGGTTTTGATCATCATATGATCGAGGCAGGAACCGCTCTGATGAGTAGGCAATGTGTGAGCGGGGCGAAAACCGTGGTATGAACAGATATTAAGATAATCTTCGGTCCCTGCATCGCAGTTTTCCGAGCCAATATTTATATTCAAATCGCCTGTTAGTATAACATTCTTAAACGAGCTTAGCGCTTGAAAAATCTGGTTTAAAGAATTGAGAAAAGAATCCAAGTTTCTAGCGGAAGGAGACCTATACATAGCGATTATCGCTGTGGTTACACCAATTTTGATGATTAAGCAATTACTCATACAGTCTTGCATAGTAGGTTCCTCGACTGTGACCTTTAATGATTCTTTAGCAAAGACTACCACACCATCATTTTGATTGTGGTTTATGGTGGTAAACAATAAGTTGTACCCAGGTATTATTGGGATGTTATCGATACGGTTAGCTAGCCAGCACTCGCTTAGTACCATTATATCACAGTCAAAGTTGAGTCTATGCAGGAAAATATTAAAGCTATCTATGTTCTTATAAATACTACGTATGTTTTGGGTCAGTACGGTTAGTGACTTTTGGTAATCGAAAAGATATTGTCTGCAATCCTCAACGTCACATGTCTTTGACACAGTTAAAAATGTGTTATCTATGTCGGTAATTAAGTTATTATCCATACTAAACTAAAGAAGACAATAATAAATTAAGTCTAGAATATAAACAAATATGTGGCGCTCTTAGGCGCCTTCATAGTCGATCGAGTTGATATACCTGTATTCGGCAGCTTTTTTAGCCGGGCAATCTGCGTCTCCCGTCTTATGGGTGGCCTGTTTTTTAAAACGCAAACATGTAGCACATTTTGGCACATCGGCTTTCTTTGCGCAGTCTTGAGTTGTGTGTCCTTCCTCACCGCAATGTCCACATGTAGGGGCAGCAATTTTGCATGTTTTGGCTGCATGGCCGTACTGCTGACATTTGTAACATCTCGTTACCATTGTGAAGTCTCGCACCGGGCAGGACGACCAATTTATGAATAATCGGTCTTGTGTGATGAGGGCCTTACGTATTACGGCTGGAACTTCTATAATATAGTTGCAATTCTCTGCATCTTTCCTGCCAGATTTGTGGCTTAGTTTTGTTGAGGCCAAAAACGCATCTAGGGATATAGTGGGCAGTTTGTCAGCCAAGTTTTGCTCATATATACATTTATAAACCTCATTTTCAGCCATTGATGTGGGAACTCCTATAACTATAATGCGAGGTTTGCGCTTTTTAGGTTCGTCGACGGTAAGCCCTGACGAAGCGAGTTGGACTGTTTGCTTGAGCCTAACTAGGTCATCTTTAGTCTCAGTGCTGATTATGAGACCTCCTTTTGCAATTTTGCGTACGCCTCGTACTTTCAGCTTCATTTCTCCAGGGCTTATGATTTTTTGGACCATGTTCTTGGTTTCGTCACTAGTCTTTGAGTTGTCGCTAGGAAAAATGGCCACGGAGCTAACAGTATTTGGACGAACAAAAGTGTTGGACCCCTTCTTCACCATATCTGCAAAAGATGTAGAAGTTGATTCCTGCTTAGTACAGGACACCTGAATCGTCCGGTTCATCTCCATTAGACAATCTGCTAGGTCTCGAGCTTCGGTCATAGTTTTAAGGGAAGTATGGGTTTGTATGGCTTTTTGCTTTAGTGACTGGTATTGAACAGCCATTTGCGAGACTCCATGTCCAACCTTCCGGCAAAGATTGCTTATTTTAAGCTTTTGATCAGAGTTTAGCTTTCCCTCAGCAGCAACAGCACACACATCATTCAGGCACTGCTCGATAGACCCCATCCAGTTCTGAATATCCGGAGTAGACACAACTTCAACTTTCTCATCTTGGTTCAGTCTTGGTTGTTGGGGCGATGTCGGTGCCTGTGTCGGTACCGGGGCCGGTACCGGGGCCGGTGTCGGTGGAGGGCTGCGTCGCATCATCGCGCTCCGATTAAAGGGGCTGCCTTCCATACAATATCAGTTTATAAAATATTGTCCAGTACAATCCATTATTTTAACTTACCACTATAATGTTTATATCTATAACACGCTAAAACACTGAAACTAGGTCACTATTTATGCAAGCGTTAATTTATTTTATTGATATTATGCATTGATGAGCACGTCTGTATGCGTTGAATGCCAAAATAGAATATCAAATAGAATATGACACCCATGATGAAAAACTTGAAAATTTTCACAGCCGCCATCTTGGATTTTCATTTTGACTTTACTATCGGTTTCAGCACCCTCGAAAACCTCGAAAACGACACCCATGAAGGAAAATTTGAAAATTCTCACGGGCGCCATCTTGGATTTTCATTTTGACTTTACTATCGGCTTTAGCGCCCTCGAAAACCTTGAAAACGACACCCATGATGAAAAACTTGAAAATTTCCACAGCCGCCATCTTGGATTTTCATTTTGACTTTACTATCGGTTTCAGCACCCTCGAAAACCTTGAAAACGACACCCATGATGAAAAACTTGAAAATTTTCACAGCCGCCATCTTGAATTTTCATTTTGACATCACTCGGCTTTAGCACCCGGGAAAACCATGAAAATGACACCCATGATGAAAAACTTGAAAATTTTCACAGCCGCCATCTTGGATTTTCATTTTGACTTTACTATCGGTTTCAGCACCCGCGAAAACCATGAAAATGACACCCATGATGAAAAACTTGAAAATTTTCACAGCCGCCATCTTGGATTTTCATTTTGACTTTACTATCGGTTTCAGCACCCTCGAAAACCTTGAAAACGACACCCATGAAGGAAAATTTGAAAATTTTCACGGCCGCCATCTTTGATTTTCATTTTGACTAATATCGGTTTCAGCGCCCTCGAAAACCTTGAAAACGACACCCATGATGAAAAACTTGAAAATTTTCACAGCCGCCATCTTCTTTCTGACTGCTATCGGCTTTACCACCCGCGAAAACCATGAAAACGACACCCATGATGAAAAACTTGAAAATTTTCACAGCCGCCATCTTGGATTTTCATTTTGACTTTACTATCGGCTTTACCACCCGCGAAAACCATGAAAACGACACCCATGATGAAAAACTTGAAAATTTTCACAGCCGCCATCTTGGATTTTCATTTTGACTATACTATCGGTTTCAGCACCCGCGAAAACCATGAAAATGACACCCATGATGAAAAACTTGAAAATTTTCACAGCCGCCATCTTGGATTTTCATTTTGACTATACTATCGGTTTCAGCACCCGCGAAAACCATGAAAATGACACCCATGATGAAAAACTTGAAAATTTTCACGGCCGCCATCTTGGATTTTCATTTTGTCTTTACTATCAGTTTCAGCACCCTCGAAAACCTTGAAAACGATACCCATGAAGGAAAATTTGAAAATTTTCACGGCCGCCATCTTGGATTTTCATTTTGTCTTTACTATCAGTTTCAGCACCCTCGAAAACCTTGAAAACGACACCCATGATGAAAAACTTGAAAATTTTCACAGCCGCCATCTTCTTTCTGACTTTACTATCGGCTTTAGCACCCGCGAAAACCATGAAAACGACACCCATGATGAAAAACTTGAAAATTTTCACGGCCGCCATCTTGGATTTTCATTTTGACTTTAATATCGGTTTCAGCGCCCTCGAAAACCTTGAAAACGACACCCATGAAGGAAAATTTTAAAATTTTCTCTCCTGATAGAGAGAGAGAGAGAGTGAAAGTGTGAATTTTAAAGAAGAAAGTATGAACGTGCTTTGTCGTTAGTGACGATTTCTGCCAAGCCGCGTCAAAGAATTTCGTTCCAATGAGTTGACCTACTGCCTACACGACACGCTTACCTATACTGTGACTCATTTTGGGTTCATGTGAGTTCACGCTGGCGACGTAAGCGCACGGCTCGCTCCGTGGGTAGGTTGGTAGCGTTAAATACCTACTTCGCAGGGTCTACCTCGCCTTAAAGATAATGTAGATATTGGGAGGGAGCGTAGGGCATTGGCGGTCCGAGGTAATACGTTGGCACGTAGATTCTCCCGCTGTACCGACCAGGTCAAGATAACACTGTTCAAGGCATATTGTTAGGGTCTGTACGCGGGGGCCTATGGATCAGCTACACCAAAAGGTCGCTAGATATCTTGCGCGTCCAATACAATAATATTTTTAGAATACTCTTGCGACTGCCCCGTTTCTGTAGTGCGTCGGAAATGTTTACACTTAATCGAACCGACGGCTTTCATGCGGTCTTTCGAAAAAAAATCATATGATTAGTAACCAGAACACGGGCCAGTAGCAACAGCATTCTGAAAACAGTGTCAGAGAGTTTCTATTCTCCCATTTTGAGGCATTTTGTGGAGAGGATGGCCAAGTGAGAAACTTGTACCTTACTTGGTCATCTTCTGTGCAAAGTGCTTCAAACTTAAATAAAAATAATAATTTTAATAAATCACTTACTAACACTAGCTATAAGGTATTACTAACATTATGGATCTCTGTTGTCCTAATAAAGAAGTTTTGATTGATTGATTGATATACTACTCTACTATATATAACATTATATAAATATATATATATATATAAATTACTTTCGTAATTGGTGGTAAGTATTAGTATTATTAGTAAGAAACATTTATGTAAGAAGATTTAGATATATTTTTCTTACAGATTAAGATTTACTTAAGTTTAATTCTCGTAAAGGATAAGAAATGAAACTATTTTAGTGATATTATAGTTTAAGACATTTAATTCTCAAAGAAGAATACAATTTATTTCTTTCTTTCTTTCTTATATAGTGTATAACCTAACCTAACAGTTTTACACCCAATTGACAATTATTTAATTCACTTGTTATGAGAAATACAAGTAAAATTTATTACTAAATAACTCTATTACAAAATGGAAGACATTAACACAGTAAAACTATATAATATATGTTATAAGTATTCTAAATCAAAACTGTGTTGTGCTATTCTTATAGTATTTAGTTTTATTTACATAATGTTATAATACCTTTCACTATATATGCAACCTTAGTTCTGTAAATATTTTACCTACTCACAAATTATAAAAATATTACGTTTTGCATAATTATGGTTAGTGGTATTGACTATAATGATTGATTTGTGCATTATGTTATGACTAAGGTTCACAGCTTAAGTATTCGTTCCAGAACAAGGAAGAAATTGAAGCTAAACCTCAAATCAATAACAATTGTAAGACCGGGTTATAGCTGTAATTTTGGGACCAAGTTGTTTATAATAATAAATAAATAATTTATTACATTAGAAAGGATTCTATATTTATATTATTTTAATTTCTTATATTATATAAGAAATCAAAATCATTAGTGTAATAACATTTTGTTGTTATAAAGTAGTGAATAAATTTATCCCACTTACACTAAGTTTGATCACTGTAATTTATCAAATAAATTATAGCTACCCCGGTCTTTATTATTACTCACTCCAATAGTCAACACTTTATATTATTTTTTTAATATTTCGTGTCCGCCATTTTGATCGATTACAGCTTGCAACCGCGAACCCATGGAGTTTATTAATTTTTCACATAAATTTAGACCCCGTATAGAATCCTGCATGCAGTGAGTACTCAGTGCTTCCTTAGTCCTTTCGTTCCTATTGTCCCACCTTTGAACCATAACGCCCCATAAATTTTCAATAGGGTTTAAATCTGGCGATCTCGCAGGCCAAGGAATAATCTGTATGTCCGATTGCTGGCTAAACCACTTTTGCACAATTATAATATAATATATAATAATATATTTATTCAAGTTATAAAGTAGAACAGAAAATACAATTATGCTTAAATCTTAACTTGACATAAAGTTCACTAATGTTATTTGCCTGAACTAGGACATCCTGTGTTTCAGGCGAGAGGAGGTAAAAATATTGAGATATAATCACTGTAATTTTACAAAATAAAATAGTCATCTAATAGGTACGTAAGTAATGTGTAAAATCTTACTTTCTAAAATCTTATCATACTAACTTATCGAACTAATTAAAAATAAATAGTACGCTAAACATTCTTTATTTCAATACTACTAACAACTTCTCTGTATCTTCATAGGACAAACTTTGAAGAGCTACCTTGAGAGTATTTTTGCAATTTGCATAATTTAGGGCATAGATGTTTGCTTTTGCATTTAGTCTGTTATACAGTAATGGTCCAAGGAAAACATGAAATTTGGCTGTGAAAGCATGTCTTGTACTATTTGTGGGGCAAACAATATCTTTCCGTCTCTTTTTAGTAAATTCAGTGCTGTAGCGAAGGGCTGCGTGTTGTTTTAGTACAATGCTCATTATGAATAATTGTCGAACTGTTAGTACTTCACAAGACTTATAGAGCAGGTTAGTGGGAAAGAGGAACGGGCGGCAAGTAGACACCTTGAGAATCGCTCTTTGTGCTCTTTCGATGGGTAGTAATAAAGTTTTACATGCTCCACCCCATGAGGTAATGCAGTACGTCAAAATTGACTGACATAGAGCAAAGTAAACTTGCCTAATTATTATTGGGTCTGCAATATATCGTAGCTTTTTGAATACGTATATCAGCTTACGAATTCTACTATTTAGAGCATCCATATGTTGTTTGAACGTTAGGGTTTCATCAATTATAACACCCAAGTATTTAATTTTATTTGACTTATTAATATAGGGACACATAAACGGGCAATCTGCAGGTACTGTACAGCAATGAGCATACAACGTTAAAGGAATACTAGAAGTTGGTTTGCGCATCGAAAACGTTATATAATTTGTCTTGTCTGCATTTAGAGTTAGTGAGTTAAGCTGAAGCCATTTATTTACAACACTAAAGCCGTCTTGCGCGAGCTTGTAGACATCATGTTCCGATTCAGCCGAAAAAAGAAGAGCAGTGTCATCAGCATAAGATATTATTGTGCCATGCTTTAGCTTTAGATTACAAAGGTCATTTATGTATATCAGAAACAAAGTGGGCCCTAAAATACTTCCTTGGGGAACACCAAATGACGTATTTTTTTGGTCTGCGCTGAGAACACTGCCAATCTTCACGCACTGAGTACGGCCTTCTAAGTAACTTTTGAAGAGTTTCAGCTGAATGCCTCTTATGCCCACTGTCTCAAGCTTGCGCAACAGAATAGGAATGGAAACTGTATTGAAAATTATGGAACGGTTAATAGGACAATTGTCCTGCACGAACGTTATCACTGGCATGTTTTCTACAGGAAAAATAATCCGCACGGTGGGCAACATGACGTCATTCAGCACATCTATGTAGTTTACACTGTTTGCACGACTGGGTATTACAGTAAGTTCTCCTAGTCCTGCAGCACTCATCCATTCCCAAATGTTCACTGTTATACGACCGGATTCAGAGTTAGGCATAACGTGATCACTATCATAACGCGTATTATTCCTACGCCACAACCTAACTCGCCCATGCTGGCTAGACTTGAAAGTCTTTTCACCACTGAAGATGACGTTGCTCCAGTCGAAATTTCTGTATTTCAAAGCGAACTCCAATCGTGCTATTTTATTAGCTTCGGTTAGCAATGGCTTAATAGCATGTCGACGATAATGCAGACCTTCACTATACGAAGAGCACGATACACCGTCCGCAAAGATGTATCAAACAACTCTGCGTAATATCTTGTTGGTGTAAAGCCATTTTCCTCATAACCTTGCACCATAAGTTGACGCTGGTCTGAGTCAATATGGCGTCTTCTGCCAGATCTACTACGGTGTTCCAACGAACCCTCTTCTTGAAACCGCTTTATCCATAAAGTGACAGTCTTTACCTATAAGGGAAATATATTATTTATTATTTTCGTGTATCGATAACCATGGATAATAAAATAAATAACGAACAGTGATTTTAAAACATTACTTACGTTTAAGATAGTTTCTCTCGAAATTCTAGAATAATTTAAGCCTTGATTATGCAATGCTATTATTTGGGCCCTCGTAGCCAAATTACGTTAGCTGCAGTCAGAGGATCGAAAAAAAACCAAATTAACTTAGGAAAATATTTAATTAAAGATTTAATTAGGAAAAATACATTAATTACTTATAAAATAAAGGAGATGAGACCTAATCGAAATATGATTATGGAATGCCAGATTATTTAAATTATAGTTTACAAGAAAATGTTCATTGACGTCACTTTCACTGCACTTGCATTTGTACTTCGACCTATTGAACAAAATGTAGGGCAGCAAGTCAGCGATCTTCATATTGGGCGATTGCGTATTTCCTCCCCCCTTAGAACGGCAACTATTTTAGCACGTTGAGTGAAAATGTTGCCGGGATCGCGTCATGGTGTTGCTGATCTCCGGAATGCGGTGGTTGCTCTTCCTCTTTCACTCGTTTGCTACATGTCCAGAAGTTGTAGTGTCGATGTAAAATGAAGATTAGTAGTATAACTGCAGCAAACAGCATCAGGTAAAATGGTATCGTCGTGTGGTATAATGTGTCAAGTGGGGCGCCGGCGTTATTGATCGGGGCTTCCATCATAATTTTGTCTTGGATGCTGTGTAGTCCTTGCAGGTCGATGGAGTTTAGCTTGATGTGGGATGCAATCTTGAATTGCCCTTCTGTATCGGATGGGATTTCGGTTAGCTTTAGGGGTTGTCCTTTCACTTCGTCGTTGTCGTTGGTGATAGTGAATTCCGTAGCTTTGAGGTGACAGCCGACGGGGATGGTGATTAGGTAGCTTCCTTGAAGTGTGGTGTAATCTCGCCTTCCGCAGAGAAGTTGGACTTTGCTTGGATGTGGAAAAGATAGGACGTAGTGTTCATCGTCCAATTTTTCCATGGCTTCTTTCTTCAGGGTGACTGTAGAAAATTCACAGGTTTCTTTCAGGATCTGGTTGCTGATGAGCTCGGTGATACAATCAGGCTTGGTGCGGAGCTGGTGGTGAGCAGCTTCTTCACAGAGATACCAGTTGTTGAGCTTCGGACATTCTGTCTCTATGTACAAGAATGAAATCTCGTTTGTTGCTAGGAAGGGATATGTCGGGATAAGGGCTCGGTTATTTCTATTAGGGACAATGGATAGATGATATAGGTTATATACCTCTTTGGAAATGATTGGGAATTTATATATGAAAACTATTTGATTGCCTGTGTAGTATGATCCTGGTTTAATTATATCATAATATTGTCTAAGTTCGAGATTGACTATTTGTTCATCACCATAGATATTCTTAAGTTTTCCTATCATAGTTTTAAGAGTGTCTACATCTATCATAGAGTGGTGTGTGCTGGATGCACGGATGAATGCTAAACTATTTTCTAACTTGATTAATTCCTGAGCAAGGTCTTCAACATTTTCGCTTACAATAATTAAGAGTTGAGCAAGCTTGGCGTATTTTATCAAACTATTCTCATTATAAACTTTGTTTTTTATTATTAATTCAATAGTTGTGTTAATTCTACCCTGATTATCTAAAATTTGTGTCAAAATTTTATTATGTTCAGATATCCATTCTTTATTCATGCTAATATGATTATTAAATTCAGATACTATCTTATCCTGGTTACTCTTTAAAAGATTAATTGCTTCGTTGTACTTTACAGCATCATTATGGTCCAGGTTGCCAGTTATGCTTTTGATAACGGAGCCAAGGCCATCTACAATACCTCTTTTTACTCTGTTAGGTTCTAATGATTTTAGTTGTTTCAAAACCTTGCCAAGTTTGTCAGTTAAATAGTCGATTTGTGTCTCATAGAGTAGGTAGGTGTCGTTAATAAGTCGTGTCTTGTAACTTGTCAGTTGATTATGTAGAGAGTCCACCTTGTCTTTGATGTCGTTGAGTTGGACATACTGTATAAATGTATGGTGGTGAGTGGTTAATCTCATAGGTCCAAGTTTGTGGGGTAGTAGTCCTGGTCCGTCAGCCAAACTTTCAAGTTTTATTTCTTGAGGCCGGATGATCTGAAGGATCATTATTAGAAGTATCCTGTAACAAATTAGCCGTTTTAGGGATACGTTTCAAGCGGGACTTGGCTATGGGGCCGCGTTTTTTGGAAGTATAGATATGTATGGGTAAGTCTGCCAGTACAGTATCCTGAGTATAACGGGGGGCTAACTTTTGTCGTTGAGCTAAAGGGTTTCTTATAAAAATTTGTTGTTCGGGGGCGTATTCTATTTCTGGTTCCCGATTTTTATTCCTATTTTCTATTATAGCGGTTCTGTTTTCTAAGGATGTACTGTTGATTATATCATAAACCGTTTTCATTCTATCCCTATGGTCTTGAAGGTATTGCTGTAAGAGGTGCTGAGTCGTATCGATGTTGAGACAATCTCTAGCGTCAAAATGTCCAGTTAGTAAATCAAATGGTCTACACTTCGTGAAGCTATGTATAGAAGAGTTGTACGCTATAAGAGCGTATGGCATTAGGTTCACAACTGGCTCGTCTTTATGCTTTAGTTTAGGTAGTCGTAAATGTTCCAATAGAGTCAAGTGAAATCTCTCAATGTGGCCATTGTCGTTGGGAGAATGGGCTAAGATTCTATGATGGTTGATTTTGTGTAATCTGGTGAACTCTAAGAACAGCTGGTTGGTGAATTCAGTGCCGTTATCGGTAACAATCGTCAAGGGTACTCCATGATGAGTGCAAAGCTGCAGTAGAGCCTGGAGTATACTGAGAGCCGTACCGTCGCGCAAGTGATACGCTTGACCGTATTTTGTGAAAACATCTATGAAAGTTACATATTTCTCACTTTGTACTGTGAATAGGTCCATATGAACTATTTCAAAGGGTTTGGTCGCTGGAGGTACAACATGAAACTGGGGTCTGACAGGATTTCGGTCGTATTTGCCTTGACCGCAGATGGTACATTCGCTGATGAATTTAGAGATCTGATCCTTCATCTTGGGCCAGTAATATTTTCGGGATAGGGACAAGTAGCACTCGTTGATACCACGATGATTAGTTTTGCCATCATGATAGTGACGAATAATCTCTTGTTGACGGAGATATTCTTTCACGTTCTCTATCTCGGATTTAGTTAACACTAAGTTCATTGAAGAGCCTTTGAATTTATTCTGTAATATGGGAATAACGGAGTACATTGCAAGAGGGGGATTAATGAGAAGACCTGTCTTAACCTTAGGGTTGACGTATTCCTTAATGGCATTTACCAAGTCTTCTTCCAAGTTGGACTCGGTTAGTTGTATGCTTATTCGTGTGTGTGTGTCAAATGGTTTAGTCATGATAGCTTTCCGTTTGATGTCATTAACTATAGTAAGATGTATTTGTCTGTTAAATTTATTCAAAGGTTCGTCTGTTATCGGGATTTCTAGTATAGGATTTTCGTGGCTAGTGTGTACAGTCTCAGTAGAAGAGTTTGGTTTAGAGAGAGCTATCTCAGTCGGGTTGCCTAATAAAGAATTCAGTTCATCAATTTCTTCCATTAGAGACTTAGTGTCGCCTAGATGGATTTCTACTCGCGATAGAGCGTCAGCGTTGGTGTTAATTTTGCCTTTCTTATATTGCACTGTAAAGTCGTATTCACTCAGTCTTAGTCGCCATCTTGTCAGACGTGAATTCGGCTCTTTCAAATTCATCATCCATTCGAGAGGTTTATGGTCAGTCAATATCCTAAATTTCCTTCCAAATAAGTAGGGCCTAAAGTATTTGGTGGCCCATACTATAGCCAAAAGTTCTTTTTCAATCGTACTATAGTTAATTTCGCTGTCATTTAGGGTCCGTGAAGCGTAGCATATGGATTTGTCGCTACCTATAGGGCCTTGAGATAGTATGGCTCCAATCGCCACATTTGAAGCGTCTGTTGTTAAGTTGAATTCCTTAGTGAAATCAGGGTATTGAAGAATGGGATCGTTTGTCAGTAGAGTCTTGCATTTTTCAAAGCAGTTTACGTATTCGGGAGTGAGACTTATTTTCTTACCCTTTTTCAGACAACTAGTTAGTGGTTTTGTTGTACGTGCAAAGTCTGGGATGAATTTTCGGTAATAACCGAGAAGTCCTAGGAACTGCTTAATTTCCTTGGTGGATTTAGGAATTGGGTACTTCTGGATAGCAGAGATCTTGTCAGGGTTCGGTTTAACACCGTCCTTACTAATCACATGACCAAGGTAAGCCGTTTCCAGCTTAAGAAATTCTGATTTATCCATTTGGATTTTGAAGTTAGACTCTCTAAGTCTTTGGAAAACTTTTTCCAGGTTTACCATATGTTCCTGGAGGGATGTGCTGAAGACGATGATATCATCAAGATAGACGAGACAAATATCATTTTGGAGACCTCTGAGGACGTTATCCATCACTCGTTGGAATGTCGATGGAGAATTTTTAAGTCCCATAGGCATACGCATAAATTCAAAGTGTCCGTGCTCTACATTGAAGGCTGTCTTTGGAATATCGTCAGGGTCCATTTCTACCTGATAAAATCCGCTGGCCAGGTCCAGGGTGGTGAAGTACTGACACTTCCCTAACTTGTCCAAGACGTCAGATATATTAGGGATAGGATATTTGTCGTCAATGGTCTTTTCATTTAGTTTACGGAAATCAACTACTAGTCGCCACTTCTGTTTGCCAGAAGCGTCTATTTTCTTGGGCACAACCCAGATGGGTGAGCTCCAGGCTGAATCGGAGGGTCTGATGATGCCTTGTTCTAACATCTTTTCTATCTGACTCTTGACTTCTTCTCGATGGACAAATGGATAGCGATAGGTTTTAGAATGCACAGGGACCTCGTCGGTGGTCCTGATCCGGTGCTTGATCTTATTGGTGAAAGTTAGTTGTTCACCATCAATATAAAAAACATCTGCGTAGCGAGAGCAGAGAGTGATTAGGTTGGCCTTCTCCTCTTCGTTTAAATGTTCGGTACGTAAGCGCGAGATGACGTCGTCAATACGTGAGATCGGTTGTTGAGTGCGCGAGCATTCGATGTTAAATAGTTCTGCGTGCGCCGGACTATCGAGTGAGAAAATAATATCGTTCGCGGTAGTATTTTCTATCTCTAAGTAACCTCGGTTATTAATGACAGTTGTTACACACTCGTGAATTATGCAGTTACAAATGATTTGTTCCGGGATAAAAGCGTCACCGTCCGTCGTATCTAAGGGGACTCTAATTACTTTAGATGACATTGCCGGTATTATGTCTTCGTAAAGGTTCACGTTCCGCGAGTTATACATGTGAATAGGGTTTGAGGCAGAACGGGTAACTAGTTGGCCATCTTTCAAATCAATTCGCGCTTCCCACTTACTTAATAGGTCTAAACCGATAAGGCCGTCGAAATAATTGTGAAATCTATATACAAATAGCTTCATATTATCTTTATCGAGAAACTCAGGGAAGCACGGCAATGTAATAGAAAAATCATTCCTACTAGTTGCATGTATGTTTGTCACTTCAAATGGATCAAAATCTAAGAGATAACTTGAAAAGTACTGTTCGACAGCTTCGGGACTAATAAAAGATTGGTTCGCGCCCGTGTCTATCAATAATTTAAGAGGAGGATGGGCAATTTGAATATACGGCAACTGCCTCTGTGTTTGGAGGTTTACTTCTATCTTTGCTTTTTTAATGTCGAGATCTCCTGAAAATCCTGCTCAGCATTGCTAGAACTTGGCTGTGGTTGATTTCCATCAGTCAACTGGTGTTCGTCAGTCGTATAATAAGTTACGTCAGAAGTGAACTCGGGCGAATCACTAGTATAATAATCGCCGTAGTAATTGTAAACTGGGTCACGATAGCAGTCATAGTTATTGTAATATGAGTAGCCGTCGTCATGTGTCGAGCATTCATTCAAGTTCATTTCTCGGTTTTTAAAATAATTTGTCGGAGGTGGGTTTCCTGACTTAGTCCAGTCATGTCCAGTCATCATTTGGGAATGCGGTAATGTCTTTGGGGTAAAACGTTGGACGCCACTCATTGGTTGAGGGTGTTGAGGTTGTGGTGGATCATTCCGAGGTGGAACACGAAATACGTTACTCCGGGGGTTGTAGTTAGGAGGTGGTGCACTAAACATCCTTTGGGTGTTCGTAGGGTTACGCATATTATGTGCGCCTGGTGGTGGTAGCCTGAAGGGCTGAGGCGGGGGCCTCATGGGCTGCTGTCCCACAGGAACAGGCCAATTGGGCACTGACATTGGGAAATTATTCCGCGGTAATGGGGCACTTGAAGGCAGGGGTTGTAGCGCAGCTTTAGGGATGACATGAGTCTTAGAAGGTTCGTTACGTTGTTGAAGATAGATTATATTGAGCTCTTCCTGGACATATTCCAGGGCTTTCTCTATAGTGGGAGGACGCATACAACGTATACGGGATCCTAGAGGTTCCTTAAGTCCACGAACATAAGCCTGCATAGTAACCTTCTTATAGAGTTCGCGCTTAGCTTCTATAGTTGTAGGTACTGTCTCGTGTAAAGTCACATAAGTCATTATAGTACTGAACAACGTTTGGCATTGGTCATAAAACTCCTGAGGTGTCCGATTACCTTGAGTAGCAAGTGAGAGGTCATTGTACAGAGCCGTTTCGTCTCTTTGATCGGAGAAATTATTTATCAGGGCAGATCTAATCCCTAACCAACTTTCAGGTATCCCGTTGGAATTGAGTGTGCATGAGGCGGGGCCTGTTATCTTATTCAGTATGCCGTTGATAAGACAGAGATTTGAAAACTCACTACCTGGGGCGTTACTAAGATATTTAATTGCTAATTGATCGCAAACGTTAATAAACCTTGTCAGTACGTTAGGGTTTCCATCAAAATCCGGGACAAGGCGGAGAGCCTTAAATATCGTATCGGGATCGTGAGACATTTCGTCGAATAAGTCGCTTAAAGACTGGTTTAAATCTGTATCTCTACAACTATCTAATTGATGCTGGCGAGTCTGACGAGGTTCAGACCCGCGAGAACTGTTAGCTCTAGGGTGATAAATCTTGAAGTGGTAAGACTAACACACTAAAGGGTAACTAAGGATAACACTAAAATAAAGGAAGCAACACGAGTTCAATTCAAGTGTACTCACATAGGTTTCATCTGGTTCTCTTCGTGAATCGATTGCTGGATTCTCCTCCTGGTCTGCAGCAGGTCCGTAGATTCTGGATACTCGGCGTTGGGACTTGATAGCCACCCGGGTGATTCGCGACGCGAATTAGTAACGAAGCCTAGCTACCTATTCCCGATCTCGCGAACCGACCCGCGAGTATCCTACCGACTGCGCCAATTACGTTAGCTGCAGTCAGAGGATCGAAAAAAAACCAAATTAACTTAGGAAAATATTTAATTAAAGATTTAATTAGGAAAAATACATTAATTACTTATAAAATAAAGGAGATGAGACCTAATCGAAATATGATTATGGAATGCCAGATTATTTAAATTATAGTTTACAAGAAAATGTTCATTGACGTCACTTTCACTGCACTTGCATTTGTACTTCGACCTATTGAACAAAATGTAGGGCAGCAAGTCAGCGATCTTCATATTGGGCGATTGCGTATTTGCCATATCAATATTTGAACGCGAACTCATGATAAAAATAAATATTAAAAACTTGTAAACGCAATCGTAACTGAACTGACTCAAAGATAGTAAAGAACGTTATGATTGAACAAAAAGATTTAATTTTTACACAGTCAATATTAAACTACCCTCAATTCTTTTGAGATTTATGATACGGGTTAAAGTCGCTAAACAACTTCAATATAGAGGAGTATATATATATATATATATACAATAAGAGTAGGATAATTTCAACTCAATGCGTAATGACGCAATGGTCCAGTGGCTAATGGTAGCGGTAAATTTTATGCCACCGAGTTCGAATCCTAGTTATTACGTGCTTTGCTTTATAAGGTTTGTAATGTCGTAGGATAATTTGTGTTAAAATTAAGTAATATTGTAACTAGCAAAAAACAAGATAAGGTGTACTGGGGTAATTCCGACGGGAATTTTTACGAGATGTCTAGAGGTCTACATTTCGATTAGTTATGTAAAGTAGTTTCATATTTACTGCCATTAATAGGCGACTTCGGTTAACTTCATGAAAAGATTTAACCAATGGATATTTATTAGATTCATAAATATGTAGTTGGATTCACTAGATAGAGCATTTTGAATTTTTGAATTATAATTTTTTGGTTTACGGGAAATTACGAACTATCTTGGGGTTATTCCGAAATTATTTAAACGTCGACTTTATTGTACTTTGACCAAAGGTTTACATTTCTTTTTCAATCGTATTTACCCCTTACAAAAAATATCATGAGTTGTAATAGTATCGCCAATATCATTTCTTATAGTTTTGTATTTCGGAATTACCCCAAGAAGAGAATTTTATGGATTTTCGGAATATACCCTTTTTTGGAATTACCCCAGTGCACCTTAATGTTCTTTAACGAGAGATGTATATTTTCCAATCCAACTACTATACTAGCGCCATCTATGTCATCCAAGACATATTATTAAGGCGATGAAACCCTGTACAAACGATTTTGGTTTGGAACTCTCCATGCACTTCTGTCTTCATTAGTACCTCCTCGTCCCATGAACCTTTGCTAACCCATAGTTTTTGCATGAGGAGTTTTGCTTCTATTATGCAAGGTGTGACAAGTCCTAAGGGATCAAATATTTGTGACACTATTGAAAGAATGATTCTTTTTGTGATAGTTAAATCTGTATTTGTAATGTCGATTGAAAAAGTGAGTTTATCAAGAGTATATTGCCAATGGAGTCCTAATGTTTTTGATAATTCATTGGCACTTAACTCAACCGTATTTGGTGTATCATGTGTGGGTGTGTAATAATCCTATGTTATAGATGTAAGTGCGTGTTTATTATTCGATTGCCATTTTCTTAGATTAAGCTGTGCTGTATTCAATGTTTTCTTAACACTCTGACAAAGTGTAATTGTGTCGGAAATTGTGTCTCCCCCAGAAAGAAAATCGTCTACATACAAATCGTCAGCTATAGCCCGCCGCGTAGCTTCCTCTGAAGTTTCTGTGGATAGTTGTTTCAGACATCGCGTTGCTAGAAAAGGTGCGGAAGCAGTGCCATAAGTGACGGTGTTCAAGGTGTAGGTTTTAAGTTCATGTGTGGAATCTGACCTCCATAGAATTAATTGTAAAGGCCGTTGTGTATCAGTTACATAGATTTGACGGTAGAACTTTTCAATATCAGCAGATACTACGTACTTATGCTGACGGAAGCTAAGAAGAATAGATAGTAAATCATCTTGCACTCTCGGTCCAACAAATTGAATTTGATTAAATGATTTTCCTGACGTTGTCACTGCTGAGGCATCGAAAACCACCCTCAGTTTGGTTGTCGTACTTTTCTCTCTGACAATACCATGATGTGGCAAATGATAATGATCCGGTAAACTTGATCGATGTTCAAATATACTCATGTGTCCTAGTCTCGTATTCTTCCATGAACGCTACATAGCGCTGTTTAAACGATGGATCCCTATCAAACCTACGTTCCAATGATCTAAAGCGTCTCCTGGCCATGTCGTATGAATTTCCTAATGCCTTAGGTGATTCTTTAAGTGGGATGGTAACTATGAAGCGCCCGTCTGTGCTGCGCTTCGTACTTTGTATAAATAATTGTTCACGTTTGTTTTCCTCTGGCGTATAATTATATTTAGGTGATATTGTGTCTAACTCCCAAAAACGTGTAAGAGTTGTATCTGTATCATCTTGTATAGTCATACAGGTTACTTCCGAAGTACTAGGCTTGTGTATTGTACCCGATATGAGTCAACCAAACCTTGTTTCAAAAAGTATTGGATTGTGTTTCCCTAACGGTATGCGATTGGTTCCTATAACACTCCAAAATATGTCCGCCCCCACTAATATATCAACTGAAGAAGGAACGTAAAAAGATGGATCAGCTAAACATATTCCAGGTGGCAATGGTATGTCATGTTTATTTATGTACGAATGTGGTATGGATGTAGTTATTATGAGCAAAATTAAACAGTCAATGTCCACCGTAAAATCACTATTTGATGACTTAATTTGAAGAGTGCAAGATTGAGTTGGGTTTGTAGATTGCTTGTTTATTCCAGTCACTCTAGAACTAACAGTGCGAATCGGCAACTTAAGCTTACCAGACAAGTCATGGGTTATAAAATTTGCCGTGCTACCATTGTCCAGTAATAGTCTGGCACGATGTGGCTTACCCTTGTAGTCTATGGCGTAAACCTGGGCTGTGGATAACAACATACGTCGTGTCAAATGTCTTTGTCTGTCATTAGCCGATAATACAACATTTTCAGTAACGGATGATGATTTTCCTTGTGCGTGTGTGTCGTTATCAACATGTATCAATGCTTCTTTCTACAGTATTTACAACCACTAAGCTTGCATGACCTGTTGTGATGACCCGGTCGGAGACAGTTAAAGCAGACCTTGCACTCTCTAACTTTCTGTAGTCGATCCTGTACAGATAACTCTTTGAATGCTTCACAATGATAAAGATAGTGCTCTGCATTACATATTTTGCAAATATATGGCTTTATTGGATTCTGTTTTATATCATTAGAACTCTGAGATACGACGAAGCTCTTTTCTTTATCATCGGTCTTCGCTGGTGTTATTCTAAAATTTTTGGGCTCTTCAAGAGTTTCTAACAGGTTCGACCTATTTCTTAGGAATGTTAGAAATGCACTTAAGGTTGGAGAATCAGTTAGAGTATTCCTATGCTCTTCCCAATGTCTGCTTGTAACTGGGTCTAATTTAGACGATACAATAAAAATAATTAACGTGTCCCAATGTTCCACCGGCTGATTTAAGGTCTGTAATGCTTGTAGATTTTTGCTAGTTACGTCTATAATGCGTCTGATACCTTCGCTTGATTCCTTTTGTATAGATGCAACAGCAAACAAAGCTTTTACATGATTATTTACGAGCAATTGTTTATTGTCGTATCGTTCACACAACAATCTCCAAGCATTTTTGTAATTTTCTGATTTAAAATCTAAACTTTGAATAACTAGTGCGGCACTTCCATAAAGAGAAAGTCCGCAAGTACTGGAACTTATTGATTTCATCAAAGCTGTGTTCACTGTGAATGAGAGAAATGTACATATCCTTAAATTCTAACCAGTCTTTATATCCCCCCCCCCCCAAAGCGTGCTAAATTAATTTTAGGAAGCCTTACGTGATTCTGTCTGTGAGTAACTACAGTGCGGCCATCATCAGAATCTACCTCGGACGCTACATTCAAAGTAGGTTGGTTTGTGCGATGCTTTGTGATTAGGACACGAGCCGCGGCAACCTGGCTGTTGTACTGATTCTCAAACAGCTCACGTTCCATGTACAGCTCATCAGGGGTCTCCGACAACGTCTCCAGTTGATTCTGTAATTCGTCATAAAGATCGTATGAAGACTCCATTCTACCAATTCCCATTTCAAGTTCTACTGATTGAGCATCACTAAGTTGTTGGCATGATTGAGTAGTTGATAAAAAAGTTGTGAATTGTGTCAGCTTAGCCTTTATAGAAGCACGCTTCTTAATGAGTTCCTTCATTTTTAACCGACTTCAAAAAAGGAGGAGGTTATCAATTCGACGGTATGTTTTTTTTTTAGTGTGTTTGTTACGCGATTACTCCGCCAATTGTGGACCGATTTTCAAAATCTTTTTTTTGTTCGAAAGGAGATACTTCTGAGGTGGTCCCATAGTCACCAAGACAGGATCTGATGATTGGATCCTGGAGAAATCGAGGGCAACCCTCAAATTTTATGGGCCCACACATCGTTTTTCGCAAATCTTATGAAGTAATTTAAGTACTTGCGTATGGTAATCATCATCTCATGTAGCTCAGCTGATGATGAAAGGTACAACTCCTTAACAGTAAGGAGTAGGCATCGACTGATTTAGTAAATTATTTTTTTGATGTTTGAAAGGGCGTTTGCCATTTTGGTCTCGTGATCATCAGGTCAGGAGGTGATGGACTAACCACAGACGATAGAAATCTTCAAAAAACGACAGCACATGTCTCGCGATTGCTGCGATTGTTTGTGTATGTATAGTTTACGCCATACCATAACATAACATTACGCCAGTTCGCTTTTAAGGGCGCTTTTAAATTGTAACAATAATACAGTAAAGGTGTAATTTATCATTGTTATATCTACATTTTTTTTTACAGTTGTAGATGTGTTGTGTATGTATATAATTGTAATCCTTGTCCATCTACGACATTAAAAATTAAGAAAAATAAAATTAATAATAACAAAAAAGTGAAATCGACTTGGCATGGGCATTCCATATAGAACACACTAAGTCAGGATTTAACGAAATACCAACGGGATAGGAAATAACGGGAAAACGAAGTTTCCGCGGGTGACTGCGGGGCGGAAAGCTAGTCATAAGATATTCTTAAAACCAACCTAGTTGTTGGAAAGATTACGCAACCGGGCCATTGTTAAAGCTCTCTCATCGTGGGGTCGATTTAAAAGCTTATTTGCGGCCTCATTCTCTGGTGTTATAACCAAAGCATTTAATGAGTACACATTGAGAAAGATACTATCCGGGGCCGTCACTTTAGTCGTCGGTGTAAACAAATTTCGTCGTAGTATGCCATGTAATTCATCTACATTTTTAAATTTAATGCAACAAGGCAGCACCACGTCTTGGAGCTTTAGCTCCCTTAGGCCCACGTGCATGTGAATCAAACAGCCAATGTCTATAAGCATCCGTTTCAGCGTTATGATATACAGCCACATTCATAGAATTTGCAGTAAGCAGTCCGCAACAATTTTCTCTGAAAAACAATGTCAAAGCATTTTTTAGGTTAGGGAACCCTTCAAGACTCTGATCTGTGTCTGAATGACCATTATAATTGGTGTCAGAAACTGAGATATTAATTTTCTTTCTGTTGTATAATATTTGACGAGCAAGATCACTCGCGGCAAGATATTCAGGGTTAACTTCTCTTATTGCGGGTCCAGTCTGGAAGCAATGGACTCACGGTAGAGTTTGTCTCCGAGGATTACTATAAAATCAATGTCACTCTTTGACCATTGACTTGCCTCGTCTGTACAAAACGCTGCACATGCTACAGGTGCTACAGCAGCGCATTTTGTGTCAATCATAATAACATTTATTTATACAAATAATGTTATTGTAATATTTTGAAGAGTCAGTATTATTAATAAATTAAGTGCCAAGTGTTCTGTAACTTGTGAACGATGAACTAGATACTTTATAAACAATCAGCGTTTTTCTGTGTTAGTATGTCTAACCCAGGAGATAGCCCTTTTGGGCGCAGCCAGTTATTACGACGAAGTCCCCCTCCGATGCCAGCACCCGTCGAACAGCCAAGAGACCCAATGCCTGCCACACGTAACCAGCCAATAGCCCCAGCGCCGCAAGCAGCCGTGGAGACTGAGTCTCTAACTGAAGTCGTCTCTACGCCTGAGATTCAGAAATGGCTTGCATCCATCGACTCAATATTAAGCGAGGTTTGTTCGATTGTGACGGACGGCAAAATGAACAGCGATTCAAAGGCCCGTGTCACCAATCTCTGCCGAAAAGTCTCACATGGTACATCTCAAATGGCCGTCCTTTACCAATCCTTAAAACAGAAGTCCATCCAGGCGCACTGTACTATCCAGCACCTTCAAGCGCAGCAGAACGTTGTGGAATCCATCTGCAACTTCAAGGAAGCCATAGAAACCAAATTGAGCAGAACCGAACCAGCCAATGTCTCTTATGCCAATATGGTGAAGAAAGGCGCAGATCAATTTATTCGCCCAGCAAACATTAGCTCTGTTGCAATATATCCTAATGACAAATTAAAATCAAGTGAGGAAACAAAAACGTTAGTCCAGAAAATTATCCGTCCAGAGCAGATGAAACTTCACGTGCGAGGCCTTCACAAAACTAAGAATGGGGGAGTCATTATCAGCACGGAAACGAAAGACGACATTGAGAAACTTAAAAAATCCGTGCAGATAACTAATTCTGGCCTCACCATTGATGAACCCACTAAAAGGAAGCCCAGAGTAGTTGTGATTGGAGTGCCCAGCTGTATGCAAGAAAAAGAAGTTTTCACTTGTTTATACCACCAAAACTTAGCCGACAAACTACAGGATTGCAACCTTGAGACGTTCTTAACTACCGTTAAGTTAAGTCACAAATCAGGTAGGAAGGATGCAGACACCTGTAATTATATTATTGAAGTGTCTGCAGATATACGCAAAGCCCTAGTAAGTAACAATAGAGTCTTCATTAATTGGTCATCATGCCCAGTCAGAGATTTTACTTTGGTCGCTCGCTGTTATAAATGCCAGCAATATGGACATGCGGCCAAGTCATGTCGGGAGTCAGCCTATACCTGCGGCCACTGTGGCGATCAAGGTCATTCAATTAAAGAATGCACAAAGAAGGCAGAGGAACCAAAATGCGCGACCTGCTTGCGCTTTAAAAAACCCAGCAAGCACAATACGGGAGCCGCTGACTGTCCTGCGAAGAAAATGGCTGAACACAGGTATATCAATTCTATTGATTATGAAGGCGCCTAAGAGCGTCGTTAGTTAAGTTAATTTTCTGACCTATTTTACTTTAATTTTATGTGATAATTATGATAAATAATTTAATTAATGAATTAGATAACTTCTCTGTATCTGAATCTGTGGTGTGTGAAGCTGAAAACTGTAAACGATATCTGTTGCCCTACACAAACCCGCTTACTATACTAACGCAAAATATTCGTAGTATATATAAGAATTTTGATAATTTTTGTGCTTTTCAACAAAGACTAGACATAAATTGCGATGTTGTTGTCTTAACAGAATGTTGGCTTTCTAAACAGTATAACGTACCACAAATACCGGGATATAGTATGTATAGAAGCACTGTTAATTACAATCAAAACGATGGGGTGGTGATTTATGTAAAAAATGATATTAATGTCTCTGTCGAGGAACCGAACATACACGACTGTAGCAGATTATTGATTAAAATTGGAACAGACTTTGCTATACTAGCTTTATACAGACCCCCATCTTTTAGAAATGTAAACATTTTTACCGATTCTTTAAACGATACCTTGCAAAATTTATCATCCTTTAAAAACACAATTGTGATTGGAGATATTAATATCAATATTCTTCCAGAAAGTACTGATACGTCTGCTCAGGACTATCTCAACCTATGCGCTTATCATGGCTTGCTTCCTGCACACACGCTTCCTACTCATCAAAGTGGTTCTTGCTTAGATCATATCATGATTCAATCAAATTTTCCTTCACTTGCACTTGTTATTAATTCCACAATAACTGATCATAATGCTGCCCTACTAACCTTAAACTGTAAATTATCAAAACATGACACTCGCACAATTTCTAAATTGAATATCTATAAACTTGAAGAAGACTTAAGGAACATCGATTTTGACCCAGTTTTCAATTCTGCTGACCCACAGTTTTGTATGTTATACGTAATAGAATCCGTACAACAAGCAATTCAGAAAAACACTGTTAAATATCGGCTAAGTAACAAAAATTACAATATTAAACCTTGGATTACGGCAGGTCTCATTCGCTGTATGCGACATAGGGATAAATTGCACATGAAATCTAAACGCAATCCAGGAAATTCAATTTTGCAAATTACATATAAAAGGTATCGGAATGTTTGCAATGATCTATTAAAAAAAGTTAAAAACAACTATGATAAAATGGCATTTGAAAAGGCTGGAACTAGCAATAAAAAGATCTGGAAGCATGTCAAAAATGTGACATACTCGTCTAAACAAAATGAGTCATCTTCAGGTTTATTACAAGCACATTCGTCACCGCTGGTTTCTGCTAACATGGCAAATAATTTCTTCGTTAATGTAGGTAAGTGTCTAGCTGAAAAGGTTCGGGGTCGATCAGAGCACCTATCAAACACTTCTGTAGCGTGTAATACTTCACTAACATCCTTTGCGCTGTTAGATACTGACGAGGCGGAGGTTGAAAGGATAATCATGAGTTTGAAGGATGACTGTGCAGTTGGATGGGATAACATACCGAATAAAATTATTAAGCAATTTAGTGACATTTTTGTACCACCACTGACTTATATTTTTCGTACATGCTTATCCATTGGTTATTTTCCTGAATGTCTCAAAAAAGCTGTTGTCATCCCAGTATATAAATCGGGCAATAAAGATCAGGTGACTAATTACAGACCAATTTCTTTACTACCTGCTATGTCAAAGATACTAGAAAAAATTATAAACACAAGGTTATACAAATATTTAGATGATAAATCGATTTTGTCTGAGCGGCAATTTGGTTTTAGACCCAAACTATCTACATCCGATGCTGTACATGAACTGACTGACTATTTAGCACAAGAACTAGATAAAGGTAACCACACAGTGGGAATCTTCCTGGACCTCGCTAAAGCTTTTGACACAGTTTCTATTTCTATCCTTTTGAGCAAGCTGGAGTCCATTGGTGTTAGAGGTGTTCAGCTGAAGCTGTTCAAGAGCTACCTAGAAAACCGTAGCCAATGCGTAAAGATTGATAATGTCCTCAGCGATGATAAGAAAAACACGTCATTTGGAATTCCACAAGGAAGTATTTTGGGTCCTACGTTGTTCATAATTTACATTAACGACCTTTGTAATCTCCAGTTAAAACAGGGCATAGTCGTATCATACGCTGATGACACTGCCCTCCTTTTTTCCGCTGATTCGGAATTAGAAGTTTACAACCTTGCGCAACACGGTTTTAATAATGTTATTGAGTGGCTTCGGCAGAATTCACTAACAATAAATGCGGATAAAACCAATTATATTAAGTTTTCTATGCGGAAACAAACTCCAAATCAAACTAGTTCATCATTGCATGCCCATTACTGCACAATCCCCTCTGAAAATCGGTGTATGTGTACTAACATAAGAAGATTAAATAACATTAGATACCTGGGTGTTATAATAGACGAAACTCTTTCGTTCAAACAACACATAGAAGTTGTAAATAATAGAATACGTAAGTTAATATTTCTCTTTAAAAAGCTGCGTTATATTGCAGACCCATTAATAATAAAGCGAGTTTACTTTGCTCTTTGCCAATCGATTTTAACTTACTGTATTACCTCTTGGGGTGGTGCAGGTAAAACATTGTTGTTAACCATTGAGAGAGCTCAGAGAGCGATTCTCAAGGTGTCTTCTTTTCACCCTTTTCTTTTTCCTACTAACCTCTTGTATAAACACTGTGAAGTGTTAACAGTTCGCCAGTTATTCATAATGCACATCGTACTAAAGCAACACGCCGCCCTTCCCTACAGCACTGAATTAACTAACAAAAGACGAAAAGATATAGTTTGCGCTCAAAAAATAAGAACTAAGCATGCTTTTACGTCAAAATTTTACTTCTTCCTGGGTCCGCTCCTCTATAATAGAATAATTCAATCGCAGACATCTATTCCCTGAGCTATAATAATTGTAAAAAAAAAATTAAGAATGCCCTTCAACAGATGTCGTACGAAGATACAGAGAAATTGTTAGTCGTACTAAAGTAAGTAGTATTAAGGTAGTTAGTATTTAGTTTATCGTAGTTTCTTTAAAAGTATTGTTTGTTATAGTGTTACCTCCTACTAGACAGTTTTATTGTTTTTATGATTGATTTATTTTAAACAATGTCAGCTCTTTTCGCCTGAAACACAGGATTTCCTAGTTCAGGCACATGAAATGTAAGATGTTTATTATATAATCTGGGACTTTGTATTTATTACGTATTTTGTAAATTTTTGAATAAAAAAATTAATTTTAATTTTATTTATTTTTATTGTTTACCCGAGATTGCAAATCAAATCTTAAATCGGCTTGATGAAACGATCCGTGTAGTATGGAAATGTCTTCATTTATATTCACGTAGTTGTTTTGAGGAGTAGATTGTAACTCCATAGACTCACCATCACAAATTTGTACAATTTCAGATAAGTCAATAACATTCTCGAAATTGGGTCTAATATCTCTATAGAGTACATTGTGTGATATTAACCAGGTTAGAGCTTGATACAATCTGTTCATATCCACAATATACTCTTGGGAGCGTTGCAGGTTCTCGAGACTTTCCACAATCAAAACTAGTCCTATTTGGCTTGGCATAAGTGGCAGTTGTTCAGCGATTTCGACAACGTCTTTTGCAAATAAAGTAACTTGTCCCTTGCACCAATCTTGAGAGAAACGGTTTTGTAGCTTCATTATTTTAAGAAACGGCACAACACGGCATAAAAATCGTTCTTCCAATTTTATCAAATTAGCTAGCTCCTGAGGTATAGTCGCGACTGTCATTTTATACCAGAAAGCTGCTGGTGGAGTTTTTCGTTTCCTTATATTTTGACAGCGAGAGCATGTTACGATTTTACCCAGACGCACCAATTCTTCGGGTATTAACGTACTGTACATAGCAGTACGTAAATTACAGCGTTGTGGTGGATACAAAGCTTTATAACAAATAGCACATGGCAAGTCAGCGAAAATGTTAATAGCCTGTTCAAAACCATTTACTGATGATACCTCCCTACGATTACGACTAGCTTGTCGCATAATATCTAATCGAGTCGCTCTGGATTCGGCAGATTCATTGGATAGACGCTCGTATTGCACGTGAAGACGGCGGGAACTTTGCTCCTCGGTTTCGTTTGATAAGCGCTCCTGAATCAAACCGAGACGATGAGAACGTTGCTCCTCGGTCTCGTGAGACAAGCGTTTATGAATTAAACCGAGACAATGAGCACGTTGCTCTTGAGTCTCGTTTGATAATCGTTCACGAATCAAACTTAGCCGCTGAGCATGACTTTCTGGACTTTTCTTGATAATTTCGTGTTTGCTCTCTTCTGAGAAAGTCTATACGCTCGCTGTTCATCACTCCCATTTGAAATGTTTCTAGTATTTCTTTCCCTACTTTTCTTTAAACGTTCTTCCCTTTCGTCGGTACTTTCTTCCAAACGGCGCTGTCTCATTTGAGCAGCGCGTTTAGTAGGCCTACCCATATTAAACAAAATAAATTTTCTTTCTATTAAAAATTGAAAAAGAAACTTAAAAACTATGAATTATGTATGTACAAACTTAAACTAAAAACTAGAAAATAAAATTATTTAAAAAAAAAAACAAAAACCGACTTCAAAAACCTAATAAACACTAAAAACTTAAAAATAATATTAAATTGAATAACTACATGTAATCAAGAATTATTAACCTAAATAACCTTACCTAACTTTAATCTACACTATATTTTACAATTTAACAGTTTTTGGAGTCGGTGCCAAGGCCGCACTCACAAAATATTAACCTAAAAAAAGGTACTATAGCAGCAAAAAAATTAACAGACTCAACAAAACAAACTGAAAAAAATTACAACACAAAACAGAATATCAACAGAAGAAGATGGAGTTGTTTTTGTTCGGATAGTGGCGCGCTCTTGCGGACGAAATGTGAAACTCGATAGTTGTTTTTGGGGAATGTCATCTCGCAGTTCAACCTATAGGAGGTTGTCGACTGCTTAACCGGGCTTTCCTGTGGATGCCTCAATAAATTAAGGCCTCCAGCCAGGCATAAAACTAAAAACTAAGCGACTACACGCTAAGGGCACCCCTTGTGGGGTACGGACCTCGGCTTAGGGCGTCGCTGGGAGAGGACAGCAAATGGATATGCTGGATCGCTCGATAGTAACACAATTTGATCTTCATAGGTTTCTCGGTAACGAAACCATATCGCGATTCAGAATACGGTACAACGCCAACTATCGAGCGCTGACTAAAACTTTTAACAGCTTTGTAAAAATATCAGTAAGTACCTAATAATATGATATTAATTTACTCTCGTAAACTATTGTAATAATAAAAATTAAGGGAAAATATTTTATGACCCTATTAGATAGATACACTTGGCTTGGCACCGACTCCAAAAACTGTTAAATTGTAAAATATAGTGTAGATTAAAGTTAGGTAAGGTGATTTAGGTTAATAATTCTTGATTATATGTAGTTATTCAATTTAATATTATTTTTAAGTTTTTAGTGTTTATTAGGTTTTTGAAGTCGGTTTTTGTTTTTTTTTTTTAAATAATTTTAGCATCACTTGTCATCTTAAAAGAATTTAGCTTGAGATATAGGAAGAAAAAATAAATAAAAACAAAAACAGGCTTTGAATATAACTATAGATTGTGATAGACTAAAGTGAGAAAATAAAGCTAAAAAGAAATATAGGAGGAATAATATATGTATTAGCTAATTATATCACCCATTCCTTTTTCACTTTAATAAAATGTTTAGCAAAGTTGGTTACCGCAGGCTGCTATACACAAACTATTAGGCGTTATGAGATGCTCTTTTTTAATGAAAGTTCAATTGAAATGGTTAAAGGGAAATTAAAATACATTTTATAATCAGCAGTATGCTATACTTAATTGATTTTTTGCGAATATAGCTGAAAAGGATGGAATAAGAAATGGATAAAGCAATGACTTGTTTCTACCCACAACCGAAGATGAAAATAAAATAAAACGAAAAGAAAAGGCGAATTAGATGACTAACAATGATTCCATTAATATGCGAACGTATGACACAGCACAGTGAATACACTATTACCACTAATGCACTAAGATTTTGTAATTGTTATGACACGCAATGAATCTGAGGACACCAGGTACAACTACCATGAACTTGGTATAGAAATGAAATAAGGTCTATGACGATCTGAACCACTACGATGAAATGGGGGTAAATAAGGATGAATCAAATAGGTATGTGTATGAAAATACTACTAAATAAGGATGAATAAAATGGATAAGGAATTGGAAAGATCTCACGTATCTTTTGCCATCCGTGCTATGTAATGACTGGGCGTATTATAACGCTCCGGACAAAGTCCAATGTTAATTCGTGCGCCTTCTCTTGACCGACGACTGCTGACGACGCACGGTGGGCTAGAATCGTCAAGTGGGGACTTTTTTTTTTTTTTTGTGGATGGGAAATCATCAAATGACTTCTCCCGCTCTGGGCGGAGCGGGAGGGCATGTCAGACTTTTACTGACTAAAACCCACCCGTATTCCTTCTGTTGCCTGTGCCGGGGCCACTCTTTCGAACATCCCGCAACCCTAGCTGGCATTGGCCCTAGCGGACCCCGTCAATAGTGCTGACATCTCTTTGAGGCGCGCGTGGAACACGACGCGCCGTCGACTCGGGCTTGGTCCTTACCGGTCGGCGAGCTACCCATTGCTCGCCGTCCGCAAGCCCGCGCCTACGGTGGCCGGGAATCGGCTACCAATTACCGACGCCCAGGGCGTCTCCTGCGGCGACTAGGGGCGTGAGGGCGCAAAGCTTGCCTCTCCCTCACGCGTCCCGCCTCCTCCTTCGCGAGCATTACTGCTTCGCAGAAGGAGGTAATGGCTTCCCATGTACTCTCGCTCCGTACCATGGCCTGGGCTAGGGCCGGACGCGAGAGATCGCCGCCGGTCAAGTGGGGACTTAAGGATTCAAATGAGTATTTTTGAAGTATTTTTATTATATATATATATATTTATTCAAGTTATAAAGTAAAACAGAAAATACAATTTTGCTTAAATCTATGTCAAGTTCACTAGTGTTATTTGCCTGAACTACGACATCCTGTGTTTCAGGCGAGAGGAGGTAAAAATATTAAGATATAATCACTGTAATTTTACAAAACAAAATACAGTGGATTTCATTTATTACGACCTTGGTTGTAGCGACCATTTACCTATAGCGACGTTAAATCTAAGTCCCTTGAATTTAAAGCATACTTTAGTACAAAATTCATGTGGTTATAGCGACTTTGGATGTAACGCCGAGTTCGGGTGTAGCGACTGTTTTTAATGAATCATTTGTAACAAATTCCTAGAAATCCCATGCAGATATTGCGACCGGAGTCGGCCGCCAAAGACACAAAGATTTTTTTCTTTCACAAACATTTCTTATCTTTTGTTTACATCCATTGCACACAGATGGTCAGCAAGTGTGGAGACCTTTACCTTTTGTTTATAGATATCAACTAAGTAGGTAGGGGAAGCGTGTACGTTTCGGAGCTTTTATGGTTCAGTTACAAAGTGATATTCTGAGTAGCAACTGGGTTTAGTAAACTTTTGAATAAGTATGGCTGCTAGACGCACATTCACTGTTAAAGAAAAGGCGGAAATCATTTCAAAATTGAAAAACGGTGAAAACAATGCTGATTTGTGCAAAGAGTACAAAGTTTCCCATTCAACAGTATCTACGATGTGGAAAAACCGTGATAAAATATTAGAATGCTTTGAATCCAAATCCTTAAAAATTAAGAAAAACCGCAAACCGACGCATCAAGATATCGAAAATGCCCTTCTAATGTGGTTCAAAGCCCAAAGAAGCCAAAACGTACCTTTGAGCGGTCGTCTGCTGCAAGAAAAGGCTAATCAATTTGGCAGACTGTTTGGAAAAATGGATTTTGAGTGTTCGGAAAGCTGGATATACCGATTTCGTCAACGACACGATATTGTAGTAGGCAAAGTTTGTGGAGAAGCCGCTAGTGTATCGCAAAGTGACTGTGACAACTGGCTAAAAACAGTTTTCCCAAAATTGACTGAAGGTTATACTGATAGCCAAATATGGAACGCTGACGAGACAGGTTTGTTTTTTAAGTTAACTCCTGACAAAACCTTGAAATTTAAAGGGGAAAAGTGCGTTGGTGGAAAATTATCAAAAGATAGAATCACCGTGCTTGTTGCATCAAGTATGGCAGGGGAAAAAAGAAAATTATTGGTCATAAGCAAGGCAAAAAAACCCAGATGTTTCAAAAATGTTAAATCTTTGCCAGTTGATTACGAAGCAAACAAAAAGGCCTGGATGACTTCAGAGATTTTCGAAAAAGTTCTACGCAAATGGGACTCCCAGTTAAGAAATAACAAAAAGAAGATCATTTTATTTATTGACAATTGCCCAGCTCATCCTAAAATAGAGAATTTGACCAACATAAAACTGGCATTTTTACCACCAAACACTACATCAGTGATTCAACCGATTGATCAAGGGATAATTAAAACCCTCAAAAGTCATTATAGGAAGATTTTAGTACAGAAAATGATGAACGACATTGAAAACTCGGCAGGCCCGTTTTCCGTTAATATTTTAGATGCCATTGAAATGGTAACTACGGCATGGGCTCGGGTGACTCCAGATACGATCAAAAAGTGTTTTCTACACGCTGGGTTCCGTAAATCTTCGGCTATCACAACAATTGACGACGACTCCGATGATGAATTGGACATACCATTGGCACAACTGACTACAGTATCATCAAGCGGAACAAATGTTGCGGACTGGGCAACATATGTTGATATTGACAGTCAACTTATCACTACTAGCGATTTGTCCGATAGTGAAATTGTTGAAACTGTTGTTCCATCACATACGACGCAAGATTAGGAAAATGAGGAGGAAGAAGAAGATTGCAAGGAAGGTGAGATTCCTACAACTAAGGATGTGTTAGGTGTTGTAACAAAGCTTAAAAGATACTGTTTATTTGGTGATGGAAAGGATATTATAGATATTGAAGAAGTAATGAAAATAGAATACACCCTACAGCGTACACTAGCACAAAAAAATAAATTGAAGCAAACTAATATTACACATTTTTTTAAATGTACCGGTGAATAACTATGTGTGCAAATATTTTCAATAATAAATGAATATAAACTACACATGTGTACGTGTCTGTATCTCTTTACCTTTGCCTGTAACGACTTCCGGATATAACGACGAAAATAGAGTGGTCCCTTCATTGTCGTTATACCCGAAATCCACTGTAGTAATTTATGTACTAATACAAATATTTTTTGTTAAGTATTTGTAATGTTTTTTATACCTAGTATTTTTCGAGTTATAGACCCCTAAACTTTGTATGAAATATTAATCGGTTTTTGGTTTAATCTGACATGTTTTAATATTGTATTACAGAAATATAGCAAAAAATCAAATTATTGGTAAACATTCTACAACACTCTTATGACGTCATTTATTTTTCACGATACTCACTCACACCACCCTTATGACGTCATTTGTTTTTAACAATACTCAATAGCGCGGTGACGCTCATTAACGCGTCGTCCATTGAGCGCAGCAAAATGATGACGTGTCATTATGTGATTGGATGATGAATAGCAGGTAAAAAAATAACACGGTTACAATACATTTGAAAAACAACCATCCTCAGTACGTTGTTACACATCGTAATAAATGCACTATCCTATCTCACATTTTCGGAATACTAATACTATTTATTACGTAAAAATGTTCGATTTGGTGTCAAATGTTGATATTGTTGTGCTAAACCGGGCAAAAGTTAATGGCTCTCTTGTTTGCCTATCGGCGCCAAACCTCCAAACAGCGCTGGCACTCAAGTGTGCCACCCGTACCCGCGCTTTTTAAATCTCCATTTTTAATTATAATTCAAGGCTAATATCCTGGGGTGCTTGGACAGGAAACCTCCCCGTGTGCCTGTGGGCTGGAATTCCCTTATGGATGCGTCCGGGGGGAAGGCCAGTCACCGGGACGGTGCACCCTGGGGTACGGGCAATGACTCCCCATTAGGTACTGTGTGCCTAAGGGGTCTTGTTGCCCGTATGCCAATATCCTGTCAGAAGTACGCTCCAACGTGTGTCTCTCTGCGCTCTAAGCAGAGACGCACAGCGGCGGAGTAAGAGCGGGCTCGGTGTGCACTAACTCTGCCGCCGGGCAGGCAGGAAGAGGCCTTCTCTTTCTGCCACCGTTATTCTCGTAGCCCCGAAGATTGTCAAGGTCATGTCTCTGACTTTTGACGGGGGTCGAGGGTCTTGGCTTAACCGCCCGGGCCGCGAGGAAGAAAGCCTCTATAAAAAATCACCCCAAACCTCCAAGCGGCGGCGCACCGTGAGGGAGGTTGATAGCTTGACTAATGGGTAGCTAAATTAGTCGCTAGTGCGAACCACTAGTTTTTGGGAAATAAAAAGTTTGTACTCGTGGGAACAAAAATGGAAAAATCAAAGAATAAAAATAAAAGTAGTGAAGAGGAGGGAAGTGATGCGGGGTCGGAGTCCGACGCCGTATCTGGCGCGAAGGGCTCGTATAAGAGCCAAGAGCGCGTAGTGGTTGGGGTGGCTAAGAAGAACCTAGAGTTCTTAAAGAAGCGCCCCAAACCAGGGGATGGCCAGGAATCTTCCTCGGACGGATGGGTGAGCTCGGCCCGGAAGAAGATCAGCCGGCGGAGTGGGGCCCATGAAAGTGGTGTTGGCAGAGGGCTCACCACGAAGGAGGCCAGCAAGCCGAGCCGAGCCGGCCCGGCCGAGCCAGAGTCGCAGTTAGGGCCGGTCTCGGCCGGGTCGGAGTCGTCAGGTGGTGAGCCGGACGTCACTGGCGGCTCGAAGTTGGAGCGAACGGTCAGGTTCGCAGAGGTCGTGGCAGCCGCTATTAAAAGTGTGGCCTTGAAGAGGACTCAGTCCTCTAAAGACAAGGCCATATCCGCAGCCACGGCCTCCATTATGGCGGCAGCGGAGGCCAGTCACATCGGGCCCCCGTCGGACGCAATGTCCGAAATGCGGGCGGAGGTCGCCCGTTTGACAGCCGCCATGGAGCTTCTCCGAAAGGAGAACGCGGAGCTCCGAGCGGACCTGGCTAGGCTTCGAGAAGCCGGCCCCCGGGAGGTGCCACAGGAGGAGGCGTGGCATGGGCAGGTCAGGCCCATGCCTACTGAGGACCGGGTTCTGGCCCTGGTCCGACGGGAACTGGCTGCCTTCGGGAGCCGGTTTTCCGCCCTGGAGGCTATAGTCCTGCGGCCCCCGCTAGCGGCGAGCCAGCCGGCCTCGGGCCAGCGGAAGGCGGCATCGTATGCCGCCGCCGCGGCTGCCACGGCCAAGCCGGGGTCATCGGGGCAGGTGAAAGGCGGAGCCGTCCCGGAACCCGCGAGGGCCTCAGCCCCGGCGGCAAAACGACCGCCTCCGCCTCCTAAATCTCCTCCGGCTGACGCCGAATGGCAAGTAGCCGGGGAGAAGAGGAAGGCGGGTAAGGCAGCAAGGGCGGCCAAAAAAAAGGAGAGGCGGCAGCGGCGCAAGGAGCGAAGCGTCGCGGCTAGGCTCCGTGCCCCGAAGTCCGCAGCTGTAGTGATCACACTACAGCCGGAAGCGGAAAAGAAGGGCGTGTCCTACCGCGACGTGCTTGCCAAGGCGAGGGCGGCGGTGAACCTCGACGAGCTCGGTATCGCAGATGGCGTCCGGGTAAAGGTCACTGCGATTGGGGCCCGGATGCTGGAGGTCCCCGGTGCGGCCAGCGGCCCGACCGCTGACGCTCTGGCCGAAAGGCTTAGGGCGTCCCTAAATGCGGACGAGGCCCGAGTGTCCAGACCCACCAAGCGCGCTGATATGCGCATACTGGGTTTGGACGACTCAGCGACGGAGGGAGAGGTGATGGCCGCCGTCGTTAGGACTGGAGGGTGCTCAGCCGAGCAGGTTAGGGTAGGCACCATCCGTCCTGACTTCACGGGGATGCGAACCGTTACGGTGAGCTGCCCCGTGGCGGTGGCCCAGAAAATTACCGGGGAGGGCCAAAGGCTCAAGGTGGGCTGGGTTTCCACGCAGGTGAAACTGCTGGAGCCCAGACCTCTGAGGTGCTTCCGCTGCCACGTAGGCAACCACGTGGGAGCTAAATGCACCTCGGAGGTGGATCGTAGCAGCCACTGCTTCTGCTGTGGTCAGCCCGGTCACAAGGCCGGCTCGTGCAAAGCCACGCCGCACTGCTTCGCGTGTGCGGCAGCTGGCAAGCCGGCCAATCACCGGGCTGGGAGCAAGGCCTGCACTCCACCCGCCAAACCCAGGGCCAGCAAGCCCTCCGCCACCGTCGTCACCGCCGCAGCCACCGCCACTGCCACCGCTGCCGCCGCCGCCTCCACTGTCGCCGCCGCCGCAACCACCGCGGCAGGGCCCTCACAGGGGGTTCGGGAGGGGGCTGATATGGAGTGCCAATAATGGCCCCATTACGCCTCCTCCAGGCGAACATCAACCACTGCGCCTCCGCTCAGGATCTGTTGCTCCAGAGCATGGCGCAGTGGTCGATTAACATCGCCGTGGTCGCTGAGCCGTACTTTGTCCCGCCCAGGGATGACTGGGTGGAGGACCTGAGCGGCTCAGTGACTCTAATTTCATCGGCCGCCGCCGGTATCCCGTCCCTCGAGGCGGTCAAGAGGGGACGGGGTTGCGTGGCAGCACGGTTCGGGGAGATTGTCGTGGTAGGGGTATACTTCTCCCCGAACCGAACTCTCGCCGAGTTCCACAACTCCCTTGCGGAGTTGAGAGTCGTCGTCGTCGGGTTCCGTTCCCTGCCTGTGCTCGTCCTTGGGGACTTCAATGCCAAGAATGTGGCTTGGGGTTCCCGGCTTACGGACACATGGGGCAGGATGGTGGAGGACTGGGCTCTGGAGACGGGCCTGGTCGTCCTAAACCGGGGTTCTGTCCCCACGTGTGTGCGGATGCGGGGTGAGTCAGTGGTGGACATTTCGTTCGCCAGCCCCGCTCTGTCGCCGCGTGTCCTCGACTGGCGCGTCATAGAGGGGGTGGAGACCTACTCCGATCACCGGTACATCCGGTTTGACGTCTCCGCCCAGACCTCGAGCGCGCCGGTCCGACAGACCCCGAGTGGTCCGCGGTGGGCGTTGAAGCAGCTGGACCGGGAGCTCCTCCTGGAAGCCTCGATCGTGCAGGCCTGGGTGTCACCACCGGACAGGCCTGCTGACATCAATGACGAGGCGGGGTGGTTCCGGGAGGCCATGTCCGAAGTATGCGACGTGGCAATGCCCCGGGTCCGGCCCGGACGCGCCCGGCGCCAGGTGTGCTGGTGGTCGCCGGAGTTGACGTCTCTGCGCGACGCGTGCGTTGCTGCGCGACGCCGGTACACCAGGCACCGCAGACTCCGTATCCGCCCTCCGGATACGGAAGCCATTCAGGCGGAGCTGTACGAGGGGTACAGAGCGGCGAAGACCGCCCTCCGAGCGGAGATCCTGCGGGCCAAGGGACTGGCCCGTGAGGAGTCGCTGGAGACTCTGAACAGGGACCCGTGGGGACGCCCCTATAAAATGGTGCGGAACAAGCTCCGCCCATGGGCTCCCCCGCTGACGCAAAGTCTCCGGCCCCAGCTCGTGGAGGACGTGGTGAGCGCTCTGTTCCCTTCGCGAGGGGAACATACTCCCCCGCCCATGGCTCCGCCTCCTGCGGTGTCGGATGCGGACCACGCAGCCGACGATGACGACGATGCTCCGGAGGTGACCGAGGTAGAGCTGAGAGTGGCGGTGCGCAGGCTGAATGCCAAGAATACCGCCCCAGGACCCGACGGCTTACCTGGAAAAGCCTGGGTCCTGGCCTTGGAGGCTCTCGGGCCTCGACTAAGGGGGCTCCTAAGCGCATGCTTGGAGAGGGTCCAGTTCCCGCTTCAATGGAGGACAGGGAAACTGGTCCTCATTAAGAAACCGGGGCGCCCTGCGGACTCGCCGTCCGCTTACCGGCCCATCGTGCTGCTCGACGAGGTGGGCAAGCTCTTTGAAAGAGTCATTGCAGACCGCCTTGTCGGGCGGCTGGTGAGGGTGGGGCCGGATTTGGCGGAGAGCCAGTTTGGTTTCCGCAAGGGAGTCTACGGTGGACGCCATCATGCGCGTACGAGCCCTCACGACGGGGGATGCTGTGGCCCGGGGTGGGGTCGTCTTGGCGGTGTCTCTAGACATCGCCAATGCCTTCAACACCCTGCCCTGGAGTTGCATCAGGGAGGCACTCCGGTATCACCGAGTGCCGACCTACCTCTGTCGCGTGGTCGAGGCCTATCTGACGGACAGGGCCGTCATCTACCCCGGTCACCGGGGAGAGTGGAACCGGCGAGAGATGTCGTGCGGTGTCCCGCAGGGATCTGTTCTGGGACCGCATCTGTGGGACATCGGGTACGACTGGGTGCTGCGCGCCGACACGCTGGTCCTGGCGCAGGGGAGGTCGCACCAGGCGGCGGCCGAATTAGCGGCACGCGGGGTTGCGACAATCGTAGAGAGGATCCGGCAATTGGGACTCGAGGTGGCCTTGCACAAGTCCGAGGCCATGTGTTTTCATGGTCCTCGGAACGCGCCACCATCGGGTTCCCAAATAACGGTAGGAGGGGTTCTCATCGGTGTCGAGTCGACGATGAAGTACCTGGGACTCGTCCTCGACAGCCGGTGGAATTTCGTGGAGCATTTCCGACGTTTGGCTCCCAGACTGGAGCGGGCCGGGGCTGCCTTGGGGCGGCTCCTGCCCAATCTGGGGGGTCCAAACGCCTCCTGCCGGAGGCTCTACGCGGGGGTCGTGCGGTCCATGGCCCTTTACGGAGCTCCGGTGTGGGCGCGTTCCGTGAGGCGACGACCGGTACGTCGATTGAACGCGTCCCAGAGGGTCATGGCCATCCGGTTAGCCCGGGGATACCGCACGGTCTCCGGGGAGGCGGCGAACCTCCTTGCCGGATTACCGCCATGGGATCTGGAGGCAAAAGTCCTCGCGCACATCTGGGAGTGGCGCGAGGAGGCAGGACGCCGGGACGTAACTCCGTTGCCGCGAGAAATCGCGGCACGGTGGACAGAGCTCCGGCAGGATCTCATGGTGGCATGGAGAGTGCGATTGTCGCAACCCAGCGCTGGGCACTCCACAATTGCGGCAATAAGTCCCCTCTTTGAGGAGTGGCTGGAGAGGCGCCACGGCGTCCTCACCTTCCGCCTGACGCAGGTCGGTCGCAGCGATCGGCGGCGGCGATCTCTCGCGTCCGGCCCTGGTCCAGGCCATGGTACGGAGCGAGAGTGCATGGGAAGCCATTACCTCCTTCTGCGAAGCAGTAATGCTCGTGAAGGAGGAGGCGGGACGCGTGAGGGAGAGGCAAGCTTTGCACCCTCACGCCCCTAGTCGCCGCAGGAGACGCCCTGGGCGTCGGGAATTGGCAGCTGATTCCCGGCCACCGTAGGCGCGGGCTTGCGGACGGCGAGCAATGGGTAGCTCGCCGTCCGGTAAGGACCAAGCCCGAGTCGACGGCGCGTCGTGTTCCACGCGCGCCTCAAAGAGATGTCAGCACTATTGATGGGGTCCGCTAGGGCCGATGCCAGCTAGGGTTGCGGGATGTTCGAAAGAGTTACCGTGGCCCCGGCACAGGCAACAGAACGAACACGGGTGGGTTTTAGTCAGTAAAAGTCTGACACGCCCTCCCGCTCCGCCCAGAGCGGGAGAAGTCATTTGATGATTTCCCATCCACAAAAAAAAAAAAAAGGCTAATATCCTGTGCAGGCATTTTTAGTCTGTGGTCCGGTAGATACTCACCTCAACTAAATGCTTCAAAACTTATAAGATTCGGTTTGGAACGTAGAAAAAAAAATTAAAGTGACGTTTTGACAATGACATTTGGCGCGACTGATATCTCCGTGTGTTTTTTTATTGAAAATAAAGTGTTTTCGTGTCTAATCGACGGTAAGTGGATAAATATTCATTTATAAGTAGTTATTACATCGTTTTAGATAACATTTGCACGAAATAACATCATGGATACCATTTTGTTTGAGCAAATAATGTTACGTAAACAAACGACATTTTTGGCCATACTCTGTTGTAATCATATTTTGTTTATAAATACATCTCTCGTAATACGAGTATAGTTTAGATTTTATAGTATGGTATGTTTATTCAAGAACCCAAAACAGTTTACAATAAGTGCCAAGAGCCAATTGAAACATCAGTGGACCATTTTTTGTGAGCAAGGTCATAAATATGTCGCGCCGCGGGAATTCCGCCCGACACTTGACAGATAAAGACATATCAAGTTTATAGACCTCAGCGGAAAGTGGAAGTTTTAAAAATAATAGTGTTTTATATAATGCTATTAAATCTAGATTAGTCCCCACTGTGTTAAGTGATGAAAACGATAAAGCGCTAAAAGCGTTTTGTGCAAAATATTGCTATAATCTGCAAAGGAGATGGCAAAATGCTCATAGCAAAGAAGAATTGTTTAGCAACAATAATAGCGAATGGTTATCATCGGAAATAAACTGGCCTGATTTCATTGTAAGTGCATTTGAAAGAAACCAAGACTCTGTTCCTAGTACATCAAGTGAACATGAATCTCCAGCAAAAGTGTCTACTGCCACGTCAACGAATGTAGGTACCTAAGTCCAAGAAAACCATTTTGTGAATTAGGACCTAAGCAAAAAAAGAGACGTACAGAACGTATTCATACAACTATGACTACAGAGGAAATATCTCATGCATATATTATGAAATTACGAGAGGATGGTAATCAAGGAATAGCTGAAATCCTCGAACACCTACTTAAAAATCCACAGGATGTGCAAAAAGCCAAAGATAGTTTTTTAGGTAAAAATTAAAAACCTAAATTTACTCCAGATGAAGCTTTGGGACTTGTTTTGTCCCTTAAATTAACAAAGTGGCAATACAATTCTTTAAGAAAAAGTATCAAAGAGAAAAATGTTGACATGTTCCCTTCCTACTACAAGGTGCAAAATGCAAAACAAAAATGCTACCCGCCAAAGGATGATATCACCTTAACAGATACAACTGCTAGAATAAAATTGCAGCCTCTATTAGATATAACCGCCAAAAGGATATTCAAATCAATCAATATTGATAGCACAGACTGTAAGGAGTTGACAATGATAAGCAAATGGGGAATGGATGGTGTCTCGAATCAAGCAAACTATAAGCAAAAAATGAGACAAAGAGGACAGTGCTTCGATAGATGATTCAAGTATTTTTATGGGTAGTTTAGTACCAATAAAAATTGTTTCCGAGGAACAAATTATCTGGGAAAACGACTCACCAAATTCAGCATATTGGTGTCGTCCAATATTTTTCAAGTTTGAAAAAGATAATAAATCAACGATTTTAAGAGAGAAAACCGAAATTGAAACGGAGATAAAAGAATTGAAGGAAACAGAAACTGGAGAAATAAAAGTCTCACATTCATTATTGCTTACCATGATAGATGGTAAAGCAACATCAATCCTCTGTGAAACTTCAGCTCAACGATGTGACATATGTAAAGCTGTTCCTACAGAAATGAATAACTTGTCTTTGTTATTGACTAAAAACATTGATACCGACTTGTACAAATATGGATTATCATCGCTACATATATGGATACGTTTTATGGAATGCATTCTTCACATAGCCTATAGGCTGGATTTCAAAACATGGGTTGCAAAAGATGAAAACAAAGTTTTGATGGAAAATAGAAAAAAAAGCATTCAGGAAGCTTTTAAAAATCAAACAGGCTGTTTAATAGATGTTGTAAAGCAAGGACATGGAACTACTAATGACGGGAATACCACTCGAAGATTTTTCTCAAATACAGAGATTGCTGCTGCAATTACTGGTGTCGATGAAAACTTAATAAAACGGTTTTCAATCATTTTAGAAACAATATCTTCAGGTCATAAAATTGACACAGTGAAGTTTAAAGAATATACGGAAGCCACCATAAAATTATACGTAGATTTATATGAGTGGTATCACATGCCCTCCAGTGTGCATAAAGTTCTTGTTCATGGAGCAGCTATCATTGAAAACTTGGGATTAATTCCGATTGGAAAGTTATCGGAAGAAGCGGCTGAATCTAGAAATAAAGACTTCAGGCGCTATCGCCAACACCATTCAAGAAAATTCTGCAGAAGAGCTAATAATGAGGATATTTTGAATAATTTAATAATTAGTTCAGATCCTTATATATCATCAAAACGTCATAAAATAATACGGAAACACAAACCATTTTCAGAAGTAGCGAAAGCCATGTTTCTGTTATCTCCAACATTTGAAGATGATGAGCGGGAAAATATAGAATTTGTAAATGTGGAACATTTAGAGAACGAATCTGAATCAGAATCGTCTGAGAAACTTTTTGCCCGCTAAGACGAAAACTATGCTTGTGCAGACTTTGATTTTCCCTATCATTGACTATGGTGACGTGTGCTACTTTGACTTGAATGCGGTGTTGCTGGATAAGCTTGACAGACTGCTTAACAATTGTATCCGGTTCATATTCAACCTCAGAAAATATGACCATATGTCGAGCTACAGGTCTGAGCTCAAATGGATGCCCATTCGCCAGAGAAGAAATTTGCGTGCTTTGACCACGCTTTTCTCCCTTCTTAACTCTCCCACTCCTCCTTCTTATCTAGTGTCTCACTTCCAATATCTATGTTCTTCACACGCTAAGAATCTTCGTTCTTCTAACAATCTTCTCCTACTCTGTCCTTCTCATACTTCTGACTTTGTTCATTCTTCCTTTCATATTCAGTCCATTCTTCTTTGGAATGCGCTACCTCTTGACATCAGGATGGCCACCAGTCGGTATGCATTTAAGCGGAGATTGCGGAGTTATTTTCAAAATAAATAGCGTAGAGTCATCTCAAAACCTCTCTCTCTTGAATTTGTATATAATATATATATATATAATATAGGTATATATTATAGTAAATATGTATGTATGTGTATTATAAGTTTATGACTTATTTATGTACAAATTGTTCCATTTCTAACAGAGCACCTGCCATCTAATCTCTTCACCACCCTTGGTTGACTGGTAGAGAATGCCTAAGGCATTAAGTCCGCCTTTGTACTTTTTTAAGTGTGAAAAGTTTAAATAAATAAATAAATAAATAAATCTGATGAAATTGTCTAAGTGATAATTTTCTGAGTGCGTGTGTGAGTAAGAGTGTGCGTATGAGTGGATTAGGCCTCCTGGGGACACCACTGATAAAAAAAAAACGCGCTTAGTTCTCTACCTCAAGGGTGATGTGGAAAAGGGAATGAAAAACAATTTTCTCCAAAATCGAAGAAAATCGAAGCAAGTGATATATTGGATAATTTGCCTAAAAAATAGCACAATCGAATACCGAAAGCCGTTTTTTGAGAACTCTTGAGAATTAAAAGTTATTCATATAAAATCAAATTTCTCCATACAAAAATAAATTTAAATCGTTATAACTTTTAAAAATATTAGGTATACAAAAATCGCAGAAGAAAAATGTCTTGTATTTGGTGGTAGATCGCAAAGCCGTTATTATTTTTTTTTAAATTGCTCATTAATTTTCGTGAATCCCTAAGTCTATGAAAGCTTGATTTCAGCCCACCGTGCGACGTGGATCTGATGTCCGAAGTCCGTTGGGCACCGAAGTGAAGACAAGGCTTTCGTGCACCGATGACTTTAGCGGCCACTCCACTCAGGCAGACGAGAAAAGGTCTTGAAGATAAAGGCAGTTCTTGAATGTTCTTCTTAGTACTTCTTCGAGCACGTAACTAACTGACGAGATTATTTTGAAGTTGCCCAGTTCGAACGGCCGAAGTTTTGAATTCTTGAAAATCGCGTAACGGACGAACCACCTACTTTGTCGTTTACTTTCAATACTGTAAGCTCGAAGGACCATATGTAGAATCCAGAACCCTATCTACGTGTGTAAGGAAACTCTGGAAATAATAGACTAGGACTATAGATGAACACTAGTATATTAACAGTATTAATTAAAATAATAGGTAGGTCGCGACGCGTACAGTCCTCGTGTGTATCGAATGGTCATATCTTCCGAACTTTCCCGATTCGTGCGTCGGCGCCGCTCGTCTCAGCGGCCGCCCCTCCTCCTTCGTCTGCTTCATACTCCTCCGTCGTCCCGGCCATAGTATAAAGAGAGGAAGTACGTTATCTTCATACAAATAATCCGATCCAGCATGTCCCATTGCTGTCCTCTCCCAGCGACGCCCTAAGCCGAGGTCCGTACCCCACAGGGGGTGCCCTTAGCGTGTAGTCGCTTAGTTTTTAGTCCTAGTTTTAAGCCTGGCTGGAGGCCTTAATTTATTGAGGCATCCACAGGAAAGCCCGGTTAAGCAGTCGACAACCTCCTATAGGTTGAACTGCGAGATGCCATTCCCCAAAAACAAAAAACAATCTTCATACAAACGCACCGCGCGCGGCTTGTATGTGTGCGCCAAAGTATCTATGCGTCGCCGCACGCACACTTAAACAAATCTCGGCCCGTTTCGCAGCGCGCCAGTCGGGGCTAACATCGCACGAGGTTCGCGCGTCACGGCTTTTCGGCACCGCTAAATGAATGAAAAATGTGTGATAATCGCAGGAGAACGTATTGCTGTGTGTTTGGGTGTCTTAATAATTCATCGATTCCAGAATTGTCTGTTCAAATTACCTATTGAACAGGAAAGGTAAGAAAGTCACTTTCTAGCATATCATTTTTACTTGATGATGAGATACCTACTTACTTATTTTTTGTTGTATTAGTTTTCTATCAGACAGAGGAAGTAGGTAGGCCTACTTCCCACTAGAATGTACTAGGTACTTTTGATCTGTCAATTATCGTTTAGGTACCCAGACAATACAAGTGAGAGTTCGGTCACAGCTGACTAGCGAACGGACATGTGTCGCTGCTCCGTGTGCATTATTAACAAATTTTAAGTTTCTTTTTGGTGATTGGTCAAGTAGCTAACGTTTCATCAATTCCTTGTCGCAACACCGTGTCTCTTTACCTATCGGCTCCTCCTACTGGGTGGGACTAGACAGTGACGACAGTATAAAAGTGATTACCTTTTCAAATTCGCCGAAATTTTTTGCTGGGTTTCGAACCGCCGCCGCCACGCGCGTGAGTCCAATCCTTGACCAACGAGCCACCGAGCGGCTGACGTAAGCGGCGAAATTCTGCAATGCTACGCGGTGATTGACGTAGCATCGGTAAGGTGTGCTACGAGTGCTACGCTTGCTACGACGACGACGTGCGCCATCGCGCCCGGTCTTATCGGCTACGCGTGTCTGCTTTTTTTTTTTTTTTTTTGTGGATGGGAAATCGTCAAATGACTTCTCCCGCTCTGGGCGGAGCGGGAGGGCGTGTCAGACTTTTACTGACTATAACCCACCCGTGTTCCTTCTGTTGCCTGTGCCGGGGCCACGGTAACTCTTTCAAACATCCCGCAAACGCGTGTCTGCTACGGATCGTTTGTAAGTTGTCAGCTTACATTTTGCTGCGGTCGAGAGTCGAACACTTGCACTTTCACGATACTCGAAGCCTCGATCCGTGGTGCAGCAGCGCGCACAAGCGGATCACTTGAGTCCAACACTTGCACGACACATAACACTTCGGGATCGGGAGATGACGCAGCAGAACACGAAGATGGGGACTTCGGGGATGCCATGGTGTCAATCAATCGTTATAGCAAACAGGAGAACGATAGACGCTCTCGACTGTAGTACATACGATGGGTGACAACTATCAAACGTTGGCGCCACTTACATTCGATTACGTTTCGTTACCAACAATCTTAAAAGAGTACATATTAAACTTTATTTTTTTAATTAAGCTTTATAGTTGAGTTCATTACAGTAGCAGCTGTTTAAAAATGTATTAAAGTTAAAAACTTACAATATTTATACTAAAAACCATTTAAATCCGCTGTCACTTTGTTTGAACATAACACCGAACAACCAAGAAGTGAAATTTGTTCATTATTTGTGGTAAAATGTCAATTTTATTGTGGAATTGTGTGGAATTTTCTGAAAATTTAGGATTATTTTTCTCAAAAACTAGACGTTTGCGTAGTGTGAAATTTTACGAAAGCGATGTACACGAGGATATCTACATGCTATAAAATTGTGAAGCGTCGCACGCGCGGTTAATAACCAATTAATGGAACCCATTAATTTTCAAAAAACCCCATTTTCCAAAAATTAAACACTATTTTACTAATACAAAACATCAATAGGTATGTATGAATAACATTAAGAAATGACAAAGTGTCACACTATGCATAAATAAAAAATAAACATACTCACAGTCTCAAAACTGGTTAGGCCTAGTATAAAATCTTTTTTTTATTTTATTTTTATTTGAGATAGGTTTGCTCTTGACTAGTCTAGGTCAGAGACGATGGAGACAAAGTCGACGATGGAGCGAGCTTACCCAAAAGAAGCCTGTTAACTCTCACTTTGAAGAGATCGGGGTTGTATGGTTTTTTCTGTTCCGTGGTTGTATGCGTTCGGAAATACAGACGCAGGCAGAGTTTCACTCCTTTGCTGTGCGCATCACAAATGACATTTGGAAACGCTTAGTGCGAATTGGTGTAATAGCAACTTGGTAGGGATGGTAACCTGCAGTGTCCGATGTCCTTGAGCACACTCACCGAAGTATAATCTGTAGAAGACCGACGAGCAGGCAACCTGCGGCGATGAGCCAAGCTGTGAAGCTTGGCTTGAATGTATATTAGTAAAATAGTAACTGCTGTAGTTTGCTGCTACTGAACAACATCTATCAACACGCGCTGTTGAATCACTCAGTGGTACTCCGACTCGTACTTAAAAGATGTCGAGGCTCGAACGCACCCCGCCGTCAACCCCAAAAGACATTTTAACTCAATCTGAACCTGAGCTACATACTCTAACGACTAGCGACGTGAGTTTTGTTAACGTAAACCGATACAAACGTTTGCGTGCGGACCTGTCTCCAGAGGAAACCGGGCAAAAGTTAGTGGCTCTCTTGTTTGCCTATCGGCGCCAAACCTCCAAACAGCGCTGGCACTCAAGTGTGCCACCCGTACCCGCGCTTTTTAAATCTCCATTTTTAATTATAATTCAAGGCTAATATCCTGTGCAGGCATTTTTAGTCTGTGGTCCGGTAGATATTCACCTCAACTAAATGCTTCAAAACTTATAAGATTCGGTTTGGAACGTAGAAAAAAAAATTAAAGTGACGTTTTGACAATGACATTTGGCGCGACTGATATCTTCGTGTGTTTTTTTATTGAAAATAAAGTGTTTTCGTGTCTAATCGACGGTAAGTGGATAAATATTCATTTATAAGTAGTTATTACATCGTTTTAGATAACATTTGCACGAAATAACATCATGGATACAATTTTGTTTGAGCAAATAATGTTACGTAAACAAACGACACTTTTGGCCATACTCTGTTGTAATCATATTTTGTTTATAAATACATCTCTCGTAATACGAGTATAGTTTAGATTTTATAGTATGGTATGTTTATTCAAGAACCCAAAACAGTTTACAATAAGTGCCAAGAGCCAATTGAAACATCAGTGGACCATTTTTTGTGAGCAAGGTCATAAATATGTCGCGCCGCGGGAATTCCGCCCGACACTTGACAGATAAAGACATATCAAGTTTATAGACCTCAGCGGTTAAAACTGAAATCAAAGACATGCTGGCGTCATGGAAGAAAGGGCAAGAAGAATACCTAACAAAAATAATCGAGAAACAAAATGCCTCAATGTCGAAACTGGTAGAGTTATGTAAAGACACAGAACTCAGAAATACAAAATTCAACTGATTTCATCAGCAATCAGTACGAAGATCTCAGGAGGGAAGTTCTGAACTTGCAAAAGGAGCGCCAAGGGCAGAAAATATACATTGAAAACCTTGAGAAAAAAGTCCAAGATCTACAGTTTAAGTCACGCTCATCTTGTATTGAGGTTAGAAACATCCCTCAAAAAGAGAAGGAAGTCAGTGAGGATCTAACGTGCACCATAAGCAGGATCGGGAAAGGTGTTGGGATGCCGATACTGTCAACTGAACTACGGGATGTATACAGACTTCCGGGCAAACCCGGTACCACGCGCCCAATAGTTGTGGAATTTTCAACAGTGACAGCCAAACAAAACATGCTATCAGCTGTCCGGGATTTTAACAGAAATGTGAAAAACAAAGAGGACAAGTTGAACACTGAGCTTGCTGGTTTTTCTGGGCCGCGCCAGCCTGTGTACGTCGCTGACTTCCTACCGTCAAGCTCAAAAAAGCTGTTCTACCTAGCTCGTGAGTTTGCAAAGAAGAATGGTTACAAATTTTGCTGGTCAACCAATGGCAATATCTTCTTGCGTAAAGAGCAAGGTGAAAAGCAGATTTTAATTCACTCTGAGACGTGCTTAGCTGGTCTGCAGGAGAACGTTGCGTGACTATTATTGTTAATGATCATAACCACTCATTTATTGCTTCATATTTTACTTATTTGCATGTTTACTATAAAAAAATACTTTGATTATTATACCTTTGCTTACATTCTTACTCGACTCAAACCACACTGCTCATAATGGAAACATACACCACAGCACACTATGTACAGTCGGTGATAGCAGTTAACTGACCCCCTTAAAATTAAACGAATTTGAACCTTCTGCTTGTTAACAGTAAGCTTATCGAACTAGAACAACTGGACTAGAACGTCTATGATTAATAGTTATTCGAATTTGATCTTTAACACGCAGTGTCAAGGTAGGTATGATCTTGAATATTGTTTTAACTTGTAATATAATTGCTAATTTCAACGACATTCACTATGTTCGTGTGGTCTAGTAGTAGCTGTAGTGAGCTGACGAGAACGAGGTTGAGAATTCGAAAACATATTGTCTGTTACGCGTTTTGTTTTATAATATTTTTTTTTAAGTTATAAATAATAAATTTAGCTACAAAAAAAAGCTGAACAGAAATAAAAAACGGTAATGATGGTAAAAACGATTTTATTTTATAAATAAAATTATTATAAGAATAACGTAAATGATATAACATTTACCTGCTTATTATTAACGTTGTTACATACTTCACGGAGTTTAATGTAGTGAATCAACATGTTAGAATATTTAGAAATATAGGTATGTATTTCTATTTCATAACAATAACATCACCACATTAAATATCATTTAACTAAATAAAATAGCATTACCATATGTTAATGTTTTACCTATATCAATTTGTGTTGTAAGTAGTTATTTTTAGTTATAAATAAGGTTTTGACAAAAACTAGGTATGCGAAATACTTCGTTAGAAATTATAACAATAGTTAATTAAACACACACACTGACACGTTAGTATTGTTTGTGGCCAACACTGGTCACTGAAGTCATTCAGTGGTGCTTTTAATAGCGAAGTGGAGCACCATTTTTTTCTATTACTTGTTGTAAGCGGTTCCGCATACCGCGCACCATATTCCAACAACAATCACTTCCTCTCATGAATTCCCACGTTGATGTCACAAGTTGGGCCAAATTTTCTTTTGTCCGCACCTCAGATGAGTCCCAATTTAAAATCATTTGACCCCACAAGTTCTCTATTGGGTTAAGGTCAGGACTTTTAGATGGCCAGTTTATAACTTTGACATCTTCTTGACTGGCTAACCAATTTTGCACCACAGCAGCTCTGTGAATGGCACAATTATCTTGCACGAAGTAAATGTCCGTGTTTGGGTAAGCTACACGCACAGTCGGTAACATTACGTCCCGTAATATTTCTAAGTATTGGTGACTGTTAAAGCGGCCACCAACTTCTACCAGTTCACCAGGTCCCATTGAAGACATCCAGCCCCAGTAGCCCAGAGTTATTCTACCACTGGTTCTACACGACAGTAAACAATCTTCATTACAACGTTCACCTTTCTTTCGCCATAAAATTCTTCGTCCATCCTTATCGGATTTAAAGGACTTCTCGTCAGTAAATATGACAACATTATCTTCCCAATTAAAATTGAGATATTCTTGGGCAAAGCAGACCCTTGCTTGGCGATGTGCAGCAGTCAGTTGAATTTTACGTGCTGGCTTGTATTGTTTCAGTCCAGCAACATGCAAATGTTTTCTGACTGTCTGAACAGAAACATTATACTGCATTGCAGTTGATTGAGTAGGCAAAAATGCGTGTTCAGTATGCCTTCTAACAATTGCTTGGTGACGTTCTGACACAGGAGTATACATTACAGGTTTTGGTCCAGGACGATCCTTTTGAATATTCCCTGTCTCTTCAAAACGTCTTAGCCACAATCTGACTGTATTTCTCTGAAACAACACAATAAGCATAATTTTAGTAACGAAGTAAGCATAACTTTTCGAATAAGTTTGCAAAAATACGTTTAGATAAACCACATTAGACCTATACATGATCTCATAATGAAACACAGTTAATTTTCTATTATTCATTCACCGGCGTTTTTAAGCCAACTAACAAATTAAAGAATAGCTATAAGTATAAATGAAGCATAAAAAAGATTACACTTACCGCTATATTAAGTTTCCTAGCAATCGCTTTAATACTAACATTCTCCTCATGCAAATAGATTATTTTGTATTTTAAATAATCACTCAACTGAGACATGACGATTAAACTATCAAAACTGATAATTAATAATAAGGAAAAAAAGGCGTGGATTTTCGCAATTTAGTAAGGCAAGGTAAAAATGTTCGCGCGTATTCACTGCTATTTGTGCATAGAAGGTCTTGTTAAATTTATTCTTCTACCCCATATTCCTAAAATCATTTCAATAGCAGTTTTTGTTGAATACCCATAATGACGTCTAACTACCCACTTATTGAAAAAGGTGAAAAGTTTATCAATTTATTTGATGTGCTTGTTCTTTACAATAATGCAAGAAATACTTAACGAACAATTTATATATTGAAAACAAAATTAAACACTGAGACAGGATTTGAACTCGCATCTTCCACGTCTCGGCCTTACACACGAACCGCGACACCAGATTAACTTGAGTGAGATAAATGAAATAAGGTATTAGTAGCAATGACACAAATTATCAGAACATTAACCTAACCTTTAAGGCTTGCTGCATAAAAATGAAAATTGCGTAACAAATACCCATACATAGTAAATGACCTAACACCAACATCTTAAAGCTCAAGTTTGCATATCAAAATTATTTATTGTTTCTGTTCTTCGAGTAGTGTTAGCCTGATAAACTCATACAATATTGAATAACCTTTAATGTTATGAGTAGAGGGTGCAAAATCGAGTAATTTTTAGGGGGGTCAGTGAACTGCTATCACCGACTGTACTATTACACTCGCACACACAAAAAACGAAACACAACACAATCACACACACTATGTTAAATATAAAATAAAGGTAAATAAAAAAAATAAAAAAACCCTAGACGCATTGTTTTGGACTTTATACAAATCTTTTATAAATGGCTAATTTAATCGAACTAAATCAAGAATTTGAATCTGTATCACGGGCAAAATCATTTTCCTGTTCTCCAGATGACTGCACCGTATACTTACCCACACATGACAAGGCTATACAAATATTACACCTAAACATTAGAAGTATAAACAAACATTTCGACGAACTCAAGGTATCTTCAATAAATATGAAAATGTGAAATCATAATTTTAACGGAGTGCTGGTTGAGTAAGGTCCACAAAATACCTATCTTGGATGGATACACAACACACTACACCATGCTTACTCACAACCAAAATGATGGTATAATAATCTATGCTGCGGATAACTTAAACTGTAAAATATCAGAGCCAGAGTTTAAGGATGCTAATTGCCTAGTCTGCAGCGTAGACAATAAACTGGCACTTGTTGCCATTTATCATTCGCCTTCCTACAGAAATAAACAAAATTTTGATAACTTCATAAATAGTCTAAACAATGTCTATAACACATTAACTCAGTATAACAGTATTGCACTCATGGGGGACATAAATATAGACATAAAAGCAAACACATCGGACGATCGATGCAATGATTAGCTCATTTTGAATGCATCACACGGACTAATACCGGCCCATACTTCTCCTACTAGACTCAATAACTGCCTAGACCACATTCTACTCAAGTCTACACGACCAGCTACTAGTATAGTCCTTGAAACATATATCACTGATCATGCACCAGTTATGTTATCTTTACAAAATGCAAGCGCTAGTCCTAAACCAAATAACGTAGTAACTCGGCTCGATTGCCAAGCGATTAAAAAGGATTTAGAAGATATGGACTTTACACAAGTGTTAGAGATTGAAGGCGCAGATGAATCCACAAATAAGCTCATTTCGCTACTAATGGCTGTAATAACTAACTAACTAATACACGATTCGTCCCGGCACCTAGAAGAAAAAGAAATATAAAACCCTGGATAACTCCAGGACTTCTACGCTGTATTAAACATAGAGATCGACTACATAACAAATCATCTAAGACTTCTGATAACTTAATTCTAAAGATAACATACACACGATATCGAAATTTTTGTAATCGTCTACTAAAAAAACTAAAAACGGATTATGAGAAAAAAGAGATTGAAAATGCCGGTCACAATCCCAAAGCCCTTTGGAACGTCATCAAAGACATCACTCACACTAAGAAAGTAAATAAACCACCAGTAGAACTACTAAATAACCAAAATAACTCTAGTATTGCCGTTAACCAAGTCTGTTCTTATTTCACTAATGTTGGAAGTAACCTAGCAAATAAAATAATAGATACGAATCAAAGTAGACAGTCACACTCAATACACAATGACAATAATTCTTCTCCCGGTAATTCTTTTCTTCTTCTGGAAACTGACGAGGCAGAAGTTGACTCTTTAATATTAAAATTGCGTAATAACTGCGCCACAGGTTGGGATAAAATATCTACCAACATATTAAAACAATGCAGACAATTATTAATACCTCCCATAACACATATATGCAACCAGTCCATAAGAACCGGTGTATTTCTCCAGGCTTTTAAAAAAGCCTTAGTCCATCCAATCCACAAGGGAGGGGACAGAGATTGTGCTAACAATTATAGGCCAATATCCGTATTACCTGCGCTGTCCAAAATTCTAGAAAAAATTCTGAATTCAAGATTAAATAGTTTTTTGGTAAAATATAACATTATTGCTAATAATCAATATGGTTTCCATCGCAGCGTATCCACCGAGGATGCCGTATTAGATTTAACACAGCTCGTTGCAAGACAACTGGATGCAAAAAACAAGTGTCTTGGTGTCTTCCTGGATATGGCGAAGGCATTTGACACGGTCTCTGTCCCCATTCTTCTGGCCAAACTTGAACAAATAGGAATCAGGGGTGTACCGCTTTCGATATTCAAGAGTTACCTGACAAATAGGACACAACAGGTCATAATTAATTCCCTACTCAGTGATGAACAAGTAGTCACCTTTGGTGTGCCACAAGGGAGTGTTCTAGGTCCTACATTGTTCAATATATATTTAAATGACCTTTGCAAAATGTCACTTCCGAATGCAACCATATATACGTACGCAGATGACACTGCTATTATAGTTTACGGACCCAGCTGGGATTTCGTAAAAGCTGATGCTGAAGACTGTCTTAGAAGAGTTATGAACTGGCTAAGTCTTAACCTTTTAACACTGAATTTGAAAAAAAAACGAATTATGTAACCTTCGCGATAAGGAAAAATAACAAACCATCGGAAGATTTTAACATAATCGCACATACATGTTCGGGTAACACGCAGACCTGCCAATGTCAGACTCTTACTCCAGCCAGGGTTGTTAGTTACCTAGGAGTACAAATTGATGAACAACTACGGTGGGATAAACAACTAAACAAAGTTATTGCTAGGTTGAGAACTATGATTTACCTGTTCAGAACTCTTAGAGAATCAGTTTCTCAGGAGCTCCTCCTAAAAATTTTCATTGCGCTGTGTCAGTCTGTGATCAGCTATTGTATCTCAGTATGGGGTGGGGCAGCAAAGACGATGTTTCTTGCCCTGGAGAGAGCCCAAAGAGCTGTTCTCAAGGTCATCTTAAAAAAGCCATATCGTTACCCTACTGGGCAACTGGACGTGGACTGTAAGGTGCTTACTGTTCGTAAGCTCTTTGTGCTCCAATCCATTTTAAGAAGGCATCGAACTGTTGCTCTGCCCGATGCTGGCAGACGAAAAAATTTGCCAGTCTGTCCCAGTGTTTCACACAGTATAACTTTCGCAAAAAGACAATACTTTGTTTTAAGTTCTTACCTATACAATAAAATTAACAGAAAAACCAACATAGTTAAACTAAGCAATTATGATGCAAAAGTTGCGGTTAGGAGTTGGTTACTGGAATTAGATTACTTGGAAACTGAAGATCTCATTACCTTTATTTCATAACCTTAATAATCATCACCACTTACCTACACAAACTTCATACTCACTTACACTTACACACCACACTTTTCAAATACACTTCACACCACATCGCACTTTTTCATCTACCACATCCTCAGATATTCTCACACTTTCACTACCGAATCATCTAAATAGTAGTGGCACTCGGTCAATATTGTACAATTTTATGGCTGAACACTACCCCCTGAGATACAGGTTACCACCTAGTTCAGGGGATTGGGTCAAATCTTGGCAACTATCACGGCCACCAAATGATATTGTTTATGCATAAAATGTAATTGTAGATATTAAGTATTTCGAAATAAGTTACTTAAAATTGTATATTTTTAGTGGTGAGAAATAAATAAATAAAAAAATAAAATAAACAAGTAAAAAATATAACTTCCCGACCCTTGCCAATTTATTGGCACTGAATTAAAATTTAACTAAAAGTGACAACCCTGAGACAGTAGGCAATTATATCGCGGATTGTGCCGGAGATAGCCTACTTCCTCTTTTTATACTATGTCCCGGCCGGTTAGTACCAAACACTGACGAGTCGCTATCACGAAAGGTGTATTTGGACAAATTTTATAAAAATAAAATTGCCTCCATCTATGAAAACGTTAAAGATGAAAAAATTTGGATATCGTTAGATGAGACAACTGACTTTTTAGGTCGTTATATTGTGCATTTCTTAGTAAAGCCATTAAATGAAAACTTTTCTGGTCGACCTTATTTAATTGCCTGTAAAATGCTCGAGGTGGTTAGTGGCCAAACTATTTCAAATTTTGTAATAGTGTTTGGAAAATATTTGGCAAGACAACTTTGAAAGAAAAGTTGATAATGTGTTAATATTATGTACTGATAGTGTTGCATACATGTTGTCTGCGGGCCGAAAATTTTTTTTTTTTTTACCTCAATTAAAACATGTCACCTGTTTGGCACACGCCACGGAACAGAAAAAACAGTGGAAGTGCTAAGTAGACGTAAGCGTTGTTACGCTTAACCGATCCCAGTCGCGTTCTGACATCGCGTCGAGTCATCGAATCGCATCGTGACTCTCGCGACCAATTCATATTTCCCTAGCTATGCCGTATTGTTCCGTTTTAGAGTGCAAACATGATAGTAGGAGAAAAAATCTTAAAAATGTAGGCATTTCGTATCATCGGTAAGTACGATTTTCATTGTTTTCTAATAAAAATCTTATTTTGTTTCAATTTCCTAATATTTAATAGAACAGTTAGTCAAAATCAACCTTATACAATTATAAGAAAGTTTATTTTGGATTGATTTTTTCAACAGAGCATTCTCGAAAGCACTTCGCTACTCAAGTAGTGATGTGGTCAAGTCGAATATTGAATTTGTCGATTGATATCGATACAAGGAATACCTAAACAATTTTGTTTATTTAAATTCATTATTTATTTAGGCAATAGTTGAAAAATATATAAATGTTCGCATACACCATTTATTAAAATTAAAAATAAGACTTTCCAAATGCCAGTTTCTTAACAAATATGTTTTATTTGAAAGGCAATAAATAAATTTTACTATTTTCATTACGTTGCAGTCTTTATGTAAAATTTGAATATACAAGTATTCATGCATACATACCAGCACATTTATTTAATTTTAAATTTACCTGTCTGTCTGTCTGTCTGTCTGTCTGTGTGTCTATTAACACTTTCACTGCCAAGTCCATAGACATCATGCAAATTCGCATGCCCAAAAATATGTCTCGCATAAACATAACAACCCGTCAGTCGAGTCCATCGGCGCGATGGTTACGTAAGGGTGCGTTTCCACTGAAGCAGAGACGAGCGGAGCTGAGCAGAGACGTGCAGGAATCGTCCAATCACAGACGAGACGAGAGACGCGATGAGGATTTCAACCATTGTGATTGGTCGATTCCCGCACGTCTCTGCTCAGCTCCGCTCGTCTCCGCTTCAGTGGAAACACACCCTAACGGATCCCCTATGCCCAAGCACCCGGTAGTCGAGTTCACTAAGCCACGCCCACTCTGTGCCAGCCAGGTACAGGGTTGTCAAATGCCCTTGACCGTCAGCTACAAAATTTATTATAGAACAAAATAAACGTAGGTGGCGATTCTATTGTACACCGAACTAAACTACATATCACTAAAATTCCTTACTTTTGCCTATCTTAAAGCTATTCTGCAAAAAAATATCACTAAACTTAAAAATAATTTTGACAGAACTAAAATCGAATTTGACAATCGCGACTCCACGTGGTAAGTACTTGTTTGCCCTACCCCGTGATTTTTTTTGAGCCGGAGGCGCGCAGGGGGGCAGAAGGGGGGGGGGGGGGGGGGATTTTAATTTTTGTATCCAAAATATGAAAAATTATATTACCAACATGTTGACTTTTAGGGGTTTGTGAGTTTAGTAAAGGGGTCGAAATTTTCATTATTTTTGCGATAGGACGCACCGTTTTCGAGATATCAGAAAAACAAAAGAAAAAAAAGACACAGTACTGTTTTTACAACAGAAGTCGAGGTGTTGGTGTGAATTTTAGTTCATGCCAACTAATTTTATTCCACACCTTTTTAATCGCGATTAAAAATAGTCAGATTTAGTTAGAAAATCTAAATTTTAGGTGAAAAACGTCAAATTCAGAATAGCAAAATTACTATTTTCACTAAATTAACATCATCTTAGTGCTGTCAAACTAAAATATAGTTAAGTTAGTCAATTACTAATCAGTAATCACTTTAGTCAATTTCAGAATGCCAATTCGTCGTTTGACAGGAATAAACTAAATTTTGGTGATTTTTAGTCTAGTTTAGACGCATTTGTGACAAGAGAATCGGCGTGTAGAAAGTTAACCTTTACGAAAATATAATTTTTATTATTGAGTATATCTGCGGCATAATTAAATTAAATAATTAATTGTTATAAGACTTACTCAAAAGTACTAACTTTTAAATCCTTCATTCATACCTAGTTTATTTTTGGTAGCCCTAGTAGCGTGTTTTGATTTGCACCCGGTAGGCGGGTGCTGGGCATGGTTACATGTCATCTATAGCTGGCACGACTCGGGAGCCGAGTTGTGGGCACACGAACGAATTATCGTTCGACCCGGGAGCCGGGTGCTGGGCACTTAAAGTGTTAATTAATGGCTTAAAATGAACAGCGGTTTGTGTACCAAATAAATAAATGTACTCCCAACAAGTCTTATTTATGCTAATTGAACAAAATATCGGGTATCTATCGATATCGATAAAGAATTTCAATGTGCTACGTGGTACGGCCTTGGCCGAGTAGCAGCAGAATTCGACCGATCACGCAAATGTCAACCGTATGTCTGACCCAATTAAGTTGATAATTGCGACCCCTGAGAATAGCGCCATCTATGGTCAAGTAGCGGAATTGACTCGTCAATCGAATCTAGTGTGACTATAGACCGTAAATAAGTTTTGCCGCTAAAGCAAAATAAATCTTATTTGTAGAACGTCAGGGTTTATTTCCAAATCTGTGATGTAGGCTAATTTTGACTAAACTTAAAACTACAAATCAAATGAATTGTTTCTTTGTAGTGCAATATATGATTATGGGTTTATTTGTGTGAGTTTGGCGACAGCGGTTCCTATAGTAATTTTGGTGCATTGCACTTCCACCTGTTTTTTCTGTTCCGTGGCACACGCTCTTCATCGCGTATAAGAAAAGATACGGTTAGAGTACCATGATGTAGATATGCTAATATCCAATGTGATTTTTTTTTTTTTAAAAGCCCCTCGCAGAATAAAAGTATTGAAAGATACGTATCCTAACTTACCTCTTACCCCACAACCAGTGATAACTAGATGGGGCTATATAGGCATGAGGAACAGGGTGTAAAGTTCACTCATCCTCTATAGAAAAGGGAGGATCCTCCGACCAGACGGGTGTTGTGTCTGGTGGGCTACTGCCCGACGGTTGATGTCGGGATGTTGTATATATGCTAGTCGCGCGGTAAACTCTGTTTGCGCGATGCAGGATTTTGCGTGACGTCAGTGTGACGCGTTCCATTGTGGCGATGCCGCCACATCACTCCCCTCCGGAGACCGGAGGTCGATAGTGGGCAGAGTCGTGTATCTTGCGATGCTTGCCAGGGCCAGTTGAGGTTCCAGGGAGTCGGAACCGGGTGCCGCATAGTTCACGGTGAGTCGGAACTGTCTGCGGAGATGCCCCCAGTGAGTCGGGGTGGCGCTGCGTTATGCTCCAGTGCGTCGGATGTGGTACAGCGCCGGGTTGAGGCTGACTGCTGGCGTCGACCAGGAGAGGTTTGAAGGGCTCTGCTTGTTCGACCGGCCGAGAGTGCAGTGTGCTGTGCCAAGGTTGCTGATGAGGCTGAGGGTGATGACCAGGTATGCGCGGTCGCTGCATGCTGGTGGTCAAGATACCCGTTGAAGCCGTGGGTGCTGGCTGGCTGTGTGACTCGCTGCTCGAAAGCTCGAGGAAGTGATGCTGATGACGTCACGCTGTAGTAGTTGCACGAAGGCTGCGCTGACGTTCATGTTCGGGGTCACCAGTATAGAGGCATGAGGAACAGGGTGTAAAGTTCACTCATCCTCTATAGAAAAGGAAGGATCCTCCGACCAGACGGGTGTTGTGTCTGGTGGGCTACTGCCCGACGGTTGATGTCGGGATGTTGTATATATGCTAGTCGCGCGGTAAACTCTGTTTGCGCGATGCAGGATTTTGCGTGACGTCAGTATGACGCGTTCCATTGTGGCGATGCCGCCACAGGGCACTTGGCTCGAAGCTGCATCGTATTACGCAAAATATTATGAAGAAATAATAAATGAAAGAAAGAAAGAAAGAAAAAACGTTTATTGGCACATGCCACAAGTGCACACAGTATCATGAAAGGAAACAAAGAAAAAGAACTTAAAACTAACAATATTTAAAAAGTACAATTACCTACATCAAAGTCAAAAAAAAAAAAAAGCATTAGGTAAATACCGTGTGACTCACGGCTGCGCCAAATAGGCCCATTTCAGCATAATGTCAATGTAAATGTTATTTCTAGATTAAACAGCTCTGATTCAATGGCAAAAAATACGAAAAATATAATGCGAAAAATATTCTGGAAAAGGAAAATCTACGGAATCAATTAGTATATTATACTGGGTGATTTTTTTTACAGTCTCGAAATGTTTACAGGATATTCTACCCATGAATATGAACAACTTTCACTATGGGGCCAACTCTGACATCACGAAACAAAATTTGCTGTATAGTAGAAAAGTTTAAACCTACTTGACCAAAATGTATGAAACAGCTGATTTTTTTTCGTGATCTCATAGTTAGTCCCATAGTGAAAGTTGTTCATGTTCATGGGTAGAACACCCTGTAAAAATTTCGAGACGGTAAAAAAAATCATCCAGTGTAGAAAAACATTATACGATTATTTTATTTTCTTTAAAAGAGTTGCAGAAACAAAATTTTGCATTAAGTGATTCGTTTTTGGCTTTTGATCAAGTCAGAGCTAAAGGTAAAGGTAGTTAAATGAATGTAATTCTGTGTTAAATACCTGATGGTATTTGGGGAGTGTTGACCTGAAGGTACACTTGCAAGAGTCGTAAATAAAACTCCAGTGTACTGATCTGATGTGATAGCTACTTTATTTAAAAAAAACTATTTGCGTATCTTAAAAGCGATAACAAAACCATAGCGACTTCTAATTTGACGTCAACGCCATCTATCGCGCAAGCCGGAAGCTTTACAAATAATTTGAGTCGTAAACATACCGTCCGCCAAGGACGTTACTGACGGAATGTCCTTGAAAACTGAACCAAAGTGGCACAGTGCAAAAGCAAGATGAACTAAACATTTGTACTACATGGGAAAATAATTTGAACTAAAATCGTCAAGCTATGGTTCGTATATATAACTATAACACTCAATTCATAATGGCTAACAAGAAGATTACAATAACTTAGAGCTAAACATGAATTATTCTAGGTTGTAAAGAAAAATGAACTTTAAACAAATTTATATAAAAATTGTAAACAATGAAAAAAAAACATAAAATATGTGTATAATGGTTATATAAATTGATTCTAACAAAGTAAAAACTGTAAATTTGTTGTAAAAATCATGGCCAAATAAAATATGTAAACAATAAATACAATACTACTTTCTTATTCGACTATGGGTAAAATACACATTTTGGATGTTGGCCTTTTGATTGTTAATAATAATAATAATATCTTTATTTCCCAAAAATACAGAATAGAGAACATTAACAAAAACATTTAGATGTTGCAGAAATCTGTACACAATAGATTAATCTCTGTCTCTTAAACTAGGGTATCCTGTATCTTAAAAGACAGTGATTCGCAATGAGGTTCCAATTGATTTTATGAATGAGTGGACTGTGTCAATTTACCTTCAGAAGGGAAAAAAGAAAAAAATAAAAAGGAAAGTTGTAGTTTACGTTACAGGTTTTAACTTTTGTCAGAGTATGTGAGAGTGTGAAGAAGTGGGTAAAATAAATTAAATGAATGTGATTATTGGTGTGTAGGTGTGTGTGAGTGGGGATAAGTAGGTAATATGGTGTTGTGTGTGAGCGAGTGGGGGAGATTGTATATGCGAGTGTGTATGAATGCGAGGATACAAGAATACTTGCAAGCATGAAGATGAGTGTGTGCTTATTATTATTAGTATTTAGGCGATGTAGGTCAGTAAAGTCTCCGTTGCGGCATAGTCCTGTTTAAGTAGCCATTCTGTCACTTTTAATTTTAGGTTGTGTTTATTGAGGTCTAAGATATTCAGTTTTATATGAATCTTTTTGTAAATATAAGCGCTAATTACATAATACTGATGCTTTGCGAACGTGGTCCTGTGTTGGGTGCCTGAGGGAAGGTTTGTACGCTTTTTTGGATTAGCCGGAAAAAGGCTGCTGTGTTTCCTAAGAACAGATTGAAGCACAAAGAGCTGACGGACTGTAAGAACCTTGCAGTCTGCATAAAGCTGTGTTGTAGGGTATCTAAGGGGCTTCCTTGTCATTACTTTTAGTACGGCTCTTTGTGCTCTCTCTGCCCGCAGGAGGCAAACCTTCGTTGCAGCACCCCATACAGAGATGCAGTATCCTATGACCGATTGGCATATTGCAAAATATATCATATTCAAGATATCGCATTAGCAGAGTTTCGGAGGGATTTAAATATATGAATGAGGCGGAGAGTTCTAGTCGTGACAGCGTCAAGTTGTTTTTTCCATGTAAGTCCGTCATCTATGTGGACACCTAAGTACTTTACGCTGTCACTTCTAGTTAGCGCTAGACAACGGCATGGTCCCGATCGGTTTGAGCATGAATGGGCAGTAATTGCAAAACTGGGTGACGGTGCGGTCTTACGCCTAATTGCAAATGGGATGTAGCAGGATTTATTTATGTTTAAGGTAAGCAGATTATAATTGAGCCATTTCATAATTTCTGCTACAGCCGATTCTGCTATGGTTTTGATGGTATCCCAAGTAGGTCCTTGAACTAAGATCGCGGTGTCATCAGCGTATGTATAAATCTTAGTATTTGGGAGGTTCATTTTGCAAAGGTCGTTGATATATATTTGAAATAAAGTGGGGCCCAGTATGCTGCCTTGAGGGACGCCGAAAGTAACTAATTCCTCTTCACTAAGGTGGGTATCAATTTTAACTCTTTGGGTGCGATTCCTGAGATAATCTCTGAATATATCAAGCGACACGCCACGTACACCTAAGTGTTCTAATTTTGAGATAAGGATGGGGACAGAAACTGTGTCAAATGCCTGTTGAGGATTTGTCCTCAACAGGCATTTGACACAGTTTCTGTTACGTGTCGTTATGATGATATCGATATATGATAGATATGGGGGTGATGTTATAATCCCCAGGATGTTTTTGTACTATCCTACCCATTAACCAACGACTTGGCGGCAAGTCGTCTTCTTTAACTAGCACAATGTCTCCAATTTTTGGCTCAGCAACTTGGGAAGACCATTTGTAACGATTCGTCAAAGTAACGAGGTATTCGTGAGGCCAACGTCTCCAAAACAACTGAAGCATTCGTTGCATGAATTGCCAGCGTGATAGAAAATTAATGTTTGAATCTTCGTACTTGTTATCTGGTACATTCACTAAGGGCTCTCCAATTAGAAAATGTCCAGGTGTTAATGGTAATGGTTCACCAGGATCATCAATTTTAATTGTGCTCATAGGCCGCGAGTTCAAACACGCTTCTACCTGACTGAGGAGTGTCGTCAGTTCTTCAAATGTGAGAGTCGCTTCACCGATCACTCGTTTCAAATGGAACTTTGTGGACTTCACTCCTGCCTCCCAAAGTCCACCAAAGTTGGGACTGTGAGGAGGAATGAAGTGCCACTCCGTACCATTCGCTTCTAGGTGTTCGGCTATAGACGATTGGTTAACTGTCAACTGTTGCAACTCCCTGGAGGCACTTACAAACGTGGTGCCATTGTCACTCCAAAGTTTGGCACAATGACCTCGTCTCGAGACAAATCGTCTAAACGCCGCTAAAAAGGCTTGAGTGCTCATGTCACTCACTGCTTCTAAATGCAGTGCACAAGTGACCATGCATACAAACAGGCATATACAGTGTGAGTCTTTATAATGTGCACATATCGAAATGAGGGAATCTATGCTTAATTTTATCGACGGAAAAAATGTTAAAAAAAATCTAAATATTTATTAATATTTTTTATGGATTTTTAAAAAAAATTGTTTGCTTTTGTGACCCCAGTGTATACAAAACTGTGTAACTTTTAAACTAAACGATTTATCACGATGAAACAAACTCTATAATGTTTGGAAGTAATTAGGTGTCGTCATAAAATAAAAATTATGGAAAAAAAATAGCCACATTTAAAAATAAACATTTTTGTTTGGCAAAAATCTGATTTTTTTTCATTAATTTTTACAAAAATTGTAAAATTTCTCAATAACATGCCCCATCACCTTCTTTTTTTATAACTTTAAGTTATTCTTCATTGTATTAGGAACCTAACGGTAAAAATTGCATGTTTTTAACTCAACCCCAACATTTTTTATCAACTGTCAAAGAAAGGCCCAACGCATAGCTATTGTTTAGCAGGTAGATAAACTTTCTTTTGAATGTGCGCAGGTCGGGGAGGTAGGGCCAGCCAAAGGAACTTGAATTATGACAGATGTCAGACTGGCAGTCGCTCCGAATTATTCGCCGCTGCTACATGTGTTTCGGTACTTTCGTTCGCTGGACTTTCATAACTTTCGTTCGCTGCTACATGATGCCGCGTTTAAGTGAATTTTCCCCGGCAGACATCGCCGACATACATTTTTATTATGGAGTGGGACAAGGAAGTGCCAGAGCTGCGCGCGCGGCTTACATAGCTGCGTATCCTAACAGGCAACCAGTGCCATCTGCCCGAAACTTCCAGGAAGTTCACAGAAGGTTGTCGATCACTGGACTTGGATCAAGTAGAGATCGTCGCGAGCCACCTCAAGTAATTATTGATGCGGCTACTGAACAAGCAGTATTAAGTGATTTGTTTGCTGATCCATCCATAAGTACTAGACGACTGGCTCTTCGTCACGGAATATCCCAAAAATCAGTGTGGCGTATTTTAAAGAAAGAAGGATTGCATCCTTATCACTATCAAAGGGTGCAACATCTACATGAAGACGTAGACTGGCGTCCAAGGTGTGTGATGTCCACATGGATTCAAAGAAAAACCAGAGCAAACCCAAACTTTCCAAGAAAAATACTATGGATGGACGAAGCGACATTCACTAGAGACGGTATTACTAACTGTCGAAATTTACACAGATGGTGCCGCGCAGGTGAAAACCCGAAACTGAAACGGTCATCTACTTTCCAAGTAAGATTTTCGATAAATGTTTGGGCTGGTCTTATCGATAACATGTTGATTGGACCAGTCATATTGCCGAGAACGTTGACTGGTGAAAGATTTTTAAGTCTATTGAGAGATGATATGCCTCAGTTATTGGAAGATGTCCCACTGGCTGTGCGTCAAAGGATGTTTCTTCAGATGGACGGATGTCCTGCCCATTACGCTACAAATGTAAGAAGATTTTTAAACGAAAATTATCATGACAAATGGATCGGCCGGCAAGGACCTGTAGGGTGGCCTGCGCGTTCACCCGATTTGACGCCCCTTGATTATTTCCTATGGGGGACCATGAAGCAACGCGTCTACAGTACCCCCATCAACAGTGAGGCCGATTTGCGTGACCGCATAATAAACTGTGCGAATGATATTCGCAATGATCCCGAAATGATAAGGAGAGCGACACACCAAATTCTAATTCGCGCGGCTTTGTGTTTACAACAACGAGGTGGACATTTTGAGAACCTGATGCATTAAATTTTGTATTTAATAATAAATGGGTTTCAATTGAACTCTTTTGCATTAATTATCATCCCAAACAAACCACCCTTATGAGAACAATACGATTCCGCGTTCGGAGTGCCATCTTTGAAACGACCCGCGCGCATTCACAACAAAGTTAACAAAAAAAAGTTTATCTACCTGCTAAACAATGTGCGTAGCTATGCGTTGGGCCTTTCTTTGACATTTGATAAAAAATGTTGGGGTTGAGTTAAAAACATGCAATTTTTACCGTTAGGTTCCTAATACAATAAAGAATAACTTAAAGTTATAAAAAAAGAAGGTGATGGGGGCATGTTATTGAGAAATTTTACAATTTTTGTAAAAATTAATGAAAAAAAATCTGATTTTTGCCAAAAAAAAATGTTTATATTTGATTATGGCTATTTTTTTTCCATAATTTTTATTTTATGACGACACCTAATTACTTCCAAACATTATGGAGTTTGTTTCATCGTGATAAATCGTTTAGTTTAAAAGTTACACAGTTTTGTATACACTGGGGTCACAAAAGCAAACAATTTTTTTTAAAAATCCATAAAAAATATTAATAAATATTTAGATTTTTTTTAACATTTTTTCCGTCGATAAAATTAAGCATAGATTCCCTCATTTCGATATGTGCACATTATAAAGACTCACACTGTATAGCCTTTGTATGAACGGTGGCCACGACCTTTCGTTGTCCTCACATTAATTGGACCAGCATAATCAACCCCGCTATGCAGAAATGGTCGAGCTGGGGTGCACCGAACAGCTGGTAGTGAACCCATGAATGGATTTTGAGTACTGGCCCTGTGTCTGGCACATGTCACACACTTGATGATGTGGTGTTTGACCACATTTCTGATCCCTATAATCCAGTAGGCTGTCCTCAAATAATTTATCATGAGCTGAGGACCCCCGTGAAGGGTTTTATGGTGTGCCTCAGCTATGATTAGCTGAGTTAGATGACTGGAGTGAGGCAGGACTATCGGATGTTTCATTTGTTCGCTTAGCTCTGATTTCTCCAGTCTACCTCTAACTCTCATAATGTCCTTATCATCGAGGTAGGGGCAGAGTGACTTTAATGGACTGGTTTTTGATTGTATATATTTATTTATTTATTTATTTAATACTTCATGCACAGAAATGTACAGAGGCGGACTTAATGCCATAGGCATTTTCTACCAGTCAACCTTTGGGTGATGCAGAGACAAACAGTGGTAGGTGCAATTATGAGAAATTGTGGAATACATATTTATTTAAATATAAAGATACACATATACCTATTACAACTATAAATATAATAATATATACCTAATTATATATAAATAAGCGCAAATAAATATATACATAAATACACGAATATACTAAAACAAATAAGACAAACAATGGGAAAACGTTAACGTTGTGATGTGATGTATATAGCCTTTGTCCTTTATTTCCTTATATTCTGTTGTAAATAATTATTTCTGTATTTTCCTAATACAACATTCGAGTGCAGCGTCTAATTCTATTTTTTGTAAATATCCTTTCCTGTGTGTTTTGTTCTCCTTTAAAAATCTTCGGCAGTATGCAACAATCCTAACCAATCTTCGTAACTGAGAAAATTGATCGAAGAAGGAACAGTTTGGAATGATCGCTACATAAGCCTTTGCTGACTCTTCTAAATCTGAACTGCAATAATTATTTGCCCTATTGTAAATTACGTTTTGTAATTTAAGAAACGATGGTCCAGAAAACCATAAGTCGCTTTCTAGCAGTGAACTGGGAAGTACCCCTCTAGAGGCGCAGTCTGCTGGATTATCTTTAGTGGGAATGTGAAACCATTGCGACGCTTTCATTGAGGTCAATATTTCAGACGTCCTGTTGGCCACAAACGTCTTCCATTTACTTGGGTGGCTATTTATCCAGGCCAACACCACAGTGGAATCCGTCCACGCCTTGACCTTGTCTTGGGAGATATTCAAAACTTCGGATGTTTGAGACAGTATTTGTGACAGCAAGACTGCTCCGCAGAGCTCTAACCTCGGAATGCTTATCTGTTTTACTGGTGCAACCCCGGTCTTAGCAACCAGCAATGACACATGAACATTGCCATCTACGTCTACAATCCGCAAGTAAATCGCGGCTGAGTATGCTGTTTTGGAGGCGTCACTAAAACCGTGAAGTTCTAGATAGTCGTTCGACTTGGTGCCAAGCCAACGAGGAATCCGAACCTTGGTGAGTAGTAACAATTCCTCACGATATGATACCCATTCATTTATTAAGTCTTTGGTTAGCTCCTCATCCCAACCCACACCTGCAAGCCACAATTTCTGGATAAATACTTTCGCTAAAAGCACACTGGGGGCTAACCAGCCTAATGGGTCAAAAAGTCGTGCTATCACAGAAATAATGGATCTTTTAGTCACAGGTGCGGTCGTCGGCGACGGGAGATTCACCGTGTACTGGAAGGTGTCTGCGGTGCGGTTCCAGATAAGTCCTAGAATTTTGATATTACTATCTAATTTTATTTCTACTTCCTTTTCGTTGTGTTCTGGTTTTTTAGGTTTGTTGTACTCTATTTCTTGTTTTATGTCCTGTATGATTTTGTGCTTATTTGTGTTGTCCTTGTTCATGTTGTCTTTTGTCCTAATTTGATCTATTTGTCCTTTCAATATATTACTTTCTATTTCCTGTATCCTGTCTACTATTTCTTGGTTATTACTGTTCCATTTTTGGAGCGTGAATCCACCCTTTCTTAATAACGCTGTCATTTACCTGTAGATTTCCAGGCCTGCTTCTACGTTATTACAACCGGTCATCAAGTCATCCATGTAGAAGCAGTTCAGAACCACATCGGCAGCAAGATTGTAATTTTTACCTTGATCGTAGGCGACTTGATGTAGGGTTCTAACAGCTTGGTATGGTGCTGATGCTGTACCAAACGTAACCGTCACCAGCTCGTAGTCTTTGATTTCGGTTTCAGGACTGTCTCGCCATAATATGCGCTGAAACATTGCGTCTTCTTCCAATATCCGGACCTGGCGGTACATTTTGACGATGTCTGCTACGAGTGCTATGGGATGAAGTCTCCATTTTAACAATGTATGTCTTAAATCAGACTCCTCGAATCGAACCTGATTCTTCTTAATGAATTTATAACTGAGGCCATGGACAATGGTGAGCAGGTTGATGTTGTTTATACGGACTATAGCAAGGCTTTCGACTGTATAGATCATAGCATCCTCTTGTCTAAGTTAAATGGCATCGGAATCCGCGGCGATCTATTCAGATGGTTCTCGTCTTACCTTGTGAATAGGTCCCAAGCAGTAGTTCTCAACAACTATATGTCAAGCTGGGTACCTATACCTAGTGGAGTCCCGCAGGGTTCATTGCTTGCCCCACTGCTTTTTATAATCTATATCAACGACATTGACTCTTGTTTGACTTCATCCAAACTATTGTGTTTTGCAGACGACATGAAAATCTATGTCAAAGTATCGTCGCAAATGGATGTAACGGCGCTCCAAAATGATTTGTGTCGTCTGGAGGACTACTGTCAAAGGAACAAGCTAGATCTGAATCCCGCTAAATGCTCGGTTGTGACGTATTCTCGGAAGCGCTCAATCATTGCCGGATCTTATACCCTTGATCATCAAATTCTACCTAGATCAAACTCCATCCGCGAACTGGGGGTTCATCACGATTCTAAGCTCAGTTTCGAAGTACATATAGATGCAATAGTCGCTAAGGCATCTAAACCATTGGGTTTCATTATGCGACTATCCAGGTGCTTCTCTCAAGCCAAGACTTTAAAGATCCTATACTGTACCCATGTGAGAAGCCATTTGGAGTATGCGTCAGAAATATGGAACCCATGTTACCACAAATATGCTAACCGAATTGAGAGAATTGAATGTTAATAAATATCTTATAAATCTTTTTTGGATGCGTACCATAAAATTCCGTATCACTCAGAAAACTATCTTAATCTCTGCAAAAAATATCATATTCTTCCTCTAACCAACCGCCGCGAGATTTCTGACTGTGTTCTGCTTTTGAAAATCTTTAACAATCACAATAACTGCTCCGATATTTTGTCAAATTCTATTTCAACACTCCCAGGAGGTCTAAACGATATAATCCACCTTTACGTGTGCCATTTGCCTCAATAAAATATAGGCAGATCGTGCGTGCAAGCAAAAATTTAAACAAGCTTTGCAAGCAGCACGATTTGGATCCCTTCACAACTAATGTGTCCTCAGCCAGGAGGTGCTTAAGCCGAAACGTTTTCCTACAAGTTGTTAAACATTGTTGATAGTTATAGTGATCGTTTTGCATTGCGAGCAACTTTATATATATTATTGTTATATTACTGAACAACTTGGTGTCAATGTCCATAGAAATTACTTACTTTTTCTATTTTTTATAAGTGAAGACTTGTAATTGGCTGACAGTTTTATTTACTGAACTTGACCTGTTTGTTTTAGCTGTAAGTCTTCCATACTGCTTAAATAAATAAATAAATCAGACTGCAATGTAGGTCCCACCATCAGAGTGTCATTGAGTGAGACTCCATTATTGTTCTTCTCGGACGCATTGAAGACAACACGTACCTTCGAGGTAATTTTGTCTTCCCGGATTACAGCATGGTGAGGTAAGTATACCGCCACTTCCTTATTCTTATCATTATTGTCTATCTGTCTCATGTGTCCTAGTTGTATATATTCTTCTATGACCTGCTTGTACTTTTCCTTTAGATCTGTATTTCTTTCTAGCCTTTTTTCTAATGACTTAAATCTTTTTTCAGCGATGGCACGAGAGCTTCCACCTTTACAAGAAGGATTTTCCTCGCGGAAAGGTAGTCTTACTACGTACCTTCCACTGCTATCCCTTACTGTAGTTTTAGTATAAAACTCTTCACACTTCTTTTCTTCAGATGTTAGTATTTTCTTTGAACTATTTTGCTCTTCAATTTCCCAAAATTTTGATAATATTTCGTCGTCATTAACTTGTGCATGCAACACATTCATTTCAGGTGAACCGTTAGATGTGTCCCTACTAATTGCACCGGACAGGATCCACCCTAAGGTAGAGCTCTGAGCAATCAGAGTGCCTGATGGACTCTTAACCACACCTGCCTTAATAACGCAGCTGTAAGCATTAGCGCCCAGTAAAACATCTATTTTATTAGAAGTGTTGAACTCTGGATCTGCAAGCTGCAGCTGGTTAACTCTTAACCAATCCAAGGTAGTATCGACTTTACTCTCAGGTAAGTACGATGTAATTTTACTTAGTACGTAAGCATTAACCTTAAGATTAAAATTTGAATTGACCTGAGATTGGATATTCAAATGTACCATGTACATAGGTAAGTTGCCATGGTTGAACTATTACAACCAAGGCCTGAAATAGTTCCTTGAATAGGTATTTTTTTCAGGTTGAGTAGCTGAACTACGGCCTCGGTTACAAAAAATGCCTGCGAACCCTGATCAAGCAAGGCTCGGACAGTCTGAAATTCACCAGAACGTGACTCGGCTTTTATTAGCGCTGTAGCTAACAAAACCTGTCTGGGCTTGGAAATATTACCTGTTGACAGGCACGAAACAATCGGACTAGTACTAGGTGAACTAACACTATCGATAGCTGATGATGTCGAAAGTTGGTCCCTTTTGTCCGACTCCTGACCTAAATGCAACAGCGAATGATGGCGCTTTTGACAAACCTTACATGTTGTAGGTTTTCTACATTCAGAAACAATGTGATTGCCGCCTAAACAGTTGAAGCAAATTTTATGTTTTGCTATAAAATCACGTCTAACTTCAACTGTCTGCTTTGAGAATTTCTTGCAGAAACAAAGTTTGTGTCCTTCTGAGCAGAATTCACACTGTATTGATGAACTCGTAGCCAACATTGCCTTTGGAGTATGAGCAAATGAACCTTTATTATTGTTGTTGCCCTGATGAACTGGTGCCCTTTTAGGCTCTAAACACTCTAATGCACGAAACCGATTTTCTATAATAGTTTTAAATTGCGTGAAAGTTGGTAAGTCATTATTGGAGTCATTGTTGCAAATACTAAGCTCCCATTGTTTACGCGTTTCGTTGTCTAATTTAAAAGTAACAATGTGTATGATAATGACATCCCCTGTACTTACGTTTATCGCCAAATTACTCAACGCATTAAGACAATCGCACGTAGTATTAAGCAATTCCTTCAAAGCTGTAGCTGATTCCACTTGCATACGTTTTTGACCGAACAACCTCCTAAGAATACAGTTTGTTAAGTATTTTTTATTACTATAACGCTTCTGTAACTGAGTCCAGCACTGAATATAATTGGCATCAGATATAGGAGTATGACGTATTAATTGCTCTGCTTCACCAGAAAGGTGACCTTTTAAATAATGGAGCCTTTGCACATTATCTAGAGTATCATTTTTGTGAACCAATGATGTAAAAAGATCATGGAATGTTGTCCATTCATCATATTTTCCTGAGAATGTTGGAATGGATATTTTGGGCAACTTAACAAAAGAACTACTGGATTTATTTATACTATTTGAAGCATTATCGGTCTGATATACAGAATCCTTAGCTAACCGAATTTTATTAAGAGCTGTTTTCATTAATGTTTTATAAATAACATAAGTGTCCTCTGTTGCGTCATAGATATCAACCACTTTTTGTACTATATCTTCTGCTTTATAACGTTCATATAATTTTGTATTATTTTCTTTAAACAATGCCCAATCTCTTTCTAATAATTCTTGCCTTGTTTCTATGTATTCTAGTGTTAATCTATCTTTACTACATTTCTTAAAATTTGTCAATCCCTTTGTGATAACATTCTGTTGATCTTTTAAAACGTTAATTAATCCATCCATTCTTATAATTGATTTTTGTACTTAATGAAAAAATTAAATGTGTTTAAATTGATTTTAACTTGATCAAATTTTTATAAACACAACAAGTGTAGAAGTAGATAAAATCAATGTAAGTAAGTATACAAAAATGAATAACAACCTTCTCAAAAGAGATAAAATATACAAATGTTCTGAGTGTTGCAAACTTAAGCAGTAAACTTATAAGTTCATAACAGCCGACTTAAATTTTCTAAGTTGTACAATTTCATCTAACAAAAAATTATTTTTAAAAAAAAAACAAAAACCGACTTCAAAAACCTAATAAACACTAAAAACTTAAAAATAATATTAAATTGAATAACTACATATAATCAAGAATTATTAACCTAAATAACCTTACCTAACTTTAATCTACACTATATTTTACAATTTAACAGTTTTTGGAGTCATTGTTCACGTGCCTCACTACGCGTGCTGTCCATTTAGAAGTCGCCGCCTCGCTGTCGACGGATGCTGCTATACTCGCATTGAGGCGTATGATGGCACGTCGTGGGTGTCCTGAAGTCATTTGGAGTGATAACGGCACCAATTTCCATGGGGCAGATGCTGAGCTCCGTAAGGCCGCCCTAGAATCACTTCAACACGAAGCGGAGGTACGTCACATCGACTGGCGCTACATTCCACCAGGAGCGCCGTTCATGGGCGGCGCGTGGGAAAGATTGGTACGCACGGTAAAGACCGCATTGAATGCTACACTTGTTGATCGGCATCCGTATGAAGACGTGCTTCACACACTTCTGACAGAGGTAGAACACACGGTCAATTCCCGACCCTTGACCCATGTATCGGTTAACCTAGACGACGAAGAAGCTTTGACGCCTAACCACTTTCTGCTCGGCGCTCCCTCTAAAGTCCCGTTGCCAGGGACTTTCACAAGGCCGGACGAACTACGCCATTCTCATTGGAGAGCGTCGCAACGACTAGCGGACTTGTTTTGGCAACGATGGGTACGCGAAGTATTGCCTACGCTTCAAAACCGGCGGGAGCCGCATGGACGCGGCGACACGATCAAGGTGGGCGATCTGGTTGTCGTAGTGGACTCAAACTTACCAAGAAACATATGGCCAAAGGGGAGAGTCGAACGCACGTACCCAGGCGCAGATGGTGTCGTAAGAGTCGTCGACGTCAAAACCAAGAGCGGTGTAATGCGTCGTCCTGTTAAACGTCTCGTCGTTATACCAGTAGAAACTTAGTTGTTATTATGTTGTATTGTATTGTATTTGTAGACACTGGTGTAGAGTAGAATAAGTTCTCATATTATGTGTCTCCTTGTTTGGCGTCACTCCAGGATTCTGCTACAAGGAGGAGTTTGTTTTAGTTGAGTTTGTTACTAATATATAGCAGAGCAAGGATCCTGGGGTGGCTACCCTTAACTTAAATTGTTATGTTATATAGTTTATTGAATTGTTCATTGCATTCAATTGTTAATATTGTGCATTGTATACCAGTCACTAGTGTGGTATCTATGTACATGGCATGTACACAGCGGGAGAAATGTGACTGATATACAAGTAGCGTCCTCTGTTGTCGCGCAGCGGAAGCAGTCTAACAAGCATCCTAACGTGTGTGTCACTCGCCACTAGAGGGCGTCAGCATCAACGAACGATTTACGCATAATTTCGATAACTGCTTGCGCTTCCCGACACTGGAGGCGCTGTATTATGAATGAATGTCGTAGTAATCGCCTCTCGACACTAGAGGCAGCACTGTAGAACCAGTTAGAATCTTCTAGAAACTTCCAGAACCGGAAATAGATTGTAAACGCGTGTTCCTTCCGCCCACATTGTATTATAAACTCGATTTTCATTGTATTGTCCTGTTCGCTTCCAGACTCCAAAAAGTGCACTAGTCTAGTCGTAGTCTCGTAAGTTTAACCGCGTTGATAAAAAGATTGTACTGCAGCCCTCCTTACCCGAATTCAGTGAATTGTAATAGTTTAAAACCTGTGGATACTGACAATAAATCTTGTAGTAGTGTTCGTGTGCATTTCATTGCTGCTAGATTAGTCCTCTGTCCTCAACAGATGTAGAAGTTGATTCCTGCTTAGTACAGGACACCTGAATCGTCCGGTTCATCTCCATTAGACAACCTGCTAGGTCTCGAGCTTCGGTCATAGTTTTAAGGGAAGTATGGATTTGTATGGCTTTTTGCTTTAGTGACTGGTATTGAACAGCCATTTGCGAGACTCCATGTCCAACCTTCCGGCAAAGATTGCTTATTTTTAGCTTTTGATCAGAGTTTAGCTTTCCCTCAGCAGCAACAGCACAAACATTATTCAGGCACTGCTCGATAGACCCCATCCAGTTCTGAATATCCGGAGTAGACACGACTTCAACTTTCTCATCTTGGTTCAGTCTTGGTTGTTGGGGCGATGTCGGTGCCGGTGCCGGTACCGGGGCCGGTACCGGGGCCGGTGTCGGTGGAGGGCTGCGTCGCATCATCGCGCTCCGATTAAAGGGGCTGCCTTCCATACAATATCAGTTTATAAATATTGTCCAGTACAATCCATTATTTTAACTTACCACTATAATGTTTATATGTATAACACGCTAAAACACTGAAACTAGGTCACTATTTATGCAAGCGTTAATTTATTTTATTGATATTATGCATTGATGAGCACGTCTGTATGCGTTGAATGCCAAAATATCCAATTAATAAAATATACATGCCTGTAACTTGTAGTTGCATCTTTGAATAACACAAAGTATCTCATACCTTGAACTGATGTGTGACTCATTGGTTCACAGACATCAATATACACCAAGTCACCAGGCTGTAGTTCTTCTCGTATAGATTTGTGAAATGGAAACCTACACTGCTTCCCGTATGCACATGCCTCACAAATAAAGTTCTTTTGGTCATTGTCACTAATTTTCAAACCTTCAGCCACATTATTAGCACACGTTTTTGATTTGTTTTATGTTAATATGACCCAGCCGTTCATGCCACATTTTGATATCACTTTGATTATTTTGAACCAAATTACATGTCTCTGGAACCACTGCCTTTATTTTCAACTCATACAAATTGTTTTCTGTGATTTTAGCACTCATTACCACTTTATTGTCTTTATAAATTAACGCACTTGTATCTTTCTTAATGATAGTGTAATATTTTCGTATTTTAACACCTTCTGAAAATAGGTTTCTTCGCAAACTTGGAACATACAATACACCATGTAGTTCACTGTTCTGCCACTGTCCATTGACATATCTCTTTATTGACACTTTGCCAATTCCTAACACTTCCACAGCTTGTTTGTTTCCTAATGTCAATGATTTCTGGTTGCATTCAAATAGTTCCAAAAGAAATCCTTTCTAAATGTCATGTGCGCAGAGGCACCGCTATCCAATATCCAAGCGTCTTCTTCTGGATTACACGAACTGTCATCTACATTAAATGCTAACATATCTGAACCTTCTTGTTGAGGTTTTCTAGATTTATTTTTCTTTGGATAACGACATTCTTTAGAAAAATGCCCTCTCTTTCCACAATTGTAACATTCCAATCTATGCTTAGTAGTTTTAGTCTGATTTTTATCACTCCCAGATGCCTTTGGCTCATTTTGCTTTGGCCGATTTTTCCACCCCTTATTGGTAACAAGAAGAGCTGTTTCTTGTTCTTCAACTGAAGCTAAACTTGCTTCTTCGTCTAATAGACGAGCAGTTAGGTTATTTAGAGTTTGTTGTTTGGGATCTAATGACATCCATGCTTGACGCAGTGATCTATATTTCTGTGGCAATGTTCCTAGTATTTTTGTAAGTACGGCCATTTCACTGACATTCTCGCCACTTTCTTTTAGCTGTTTAGCTAAGGTTTCTACCTTCGAGATATGTTGAGCTACGCTGTCATTCGCCGACATTTTGTACTAATAGAACTTTTCATGAATTAACATTTCACATAGTTCACTCTTTTGTTCATAAATAGATTCTAGTTTCGTCATTATTTCTTGCGCTGTTTCACAGTTTTCTATTAATGTTATTTGCTTGAAATCCATCGACGAGGTTAAAATATACATCGCCATACCATCATTTTTCAACCAGTCGGTACTGTTTGTTACTGGTTTCGGCAGTAAAATGTCGATTCCTTTAGCTTTCAAGGCACACTTGATCTGGAACTTCCACTGTCTGAAGTTATTTCCATCAAACTTCTCTAAATTCATTGAACGCGTGGGATCCATCTTGGAATGTTTTTGTCGATCGATGTGGCGTCAATAATTTTCGATTTTTCTTTGCCGTTTTCTTATATTTTTTTCGAGTACACTGGGCCCATAACCTATTGTGTTTTGGGTTTGGTTATCAAGGAAACGATGTATGTATTCTAACTTCTTATATTATTTATTATGTTAAAGATGCACATTACAAGTTTCCCGTTCTGTAAGCAAGAACACCGGAAGCACAGATAATCATAAAGGAAGGCGTCATCTGGTGAACATTCTAAACCTACACATTGTGGCCAGTGTTAAATTTTCTATTAATTACAACAATATGTATATACCTATACGGACCTGCTATATTAGCTATAGGTATGTATATAGCTATATGGATTAATTCAGGAGCGATCTACCAGATGGCGGTAGTAACAATTGGGGTACCAAAAAATCTGACTAGAGGGCTCTCTATTCCATCTTTTGGATTTAGCGTGTATAATGTTCTAGTGTGGCAGGTGTGTGTGTACGGAGAGAAATTAAATACTTGAAATAACTTTGGATGTTTATTTTACTCACGAAAACGTTTCACACAGATGTACATGTATACAGGGTGTGTCGTAAATAGTGGTCCAGAGTAAAGGAGTTGATACACTGTATTCTTATGTATCACGTACCGAAATGTTAACCATTTTCAGTTAAGGGTCTCCGCAAAAAAAAAAAAACTTTTTTTTTTTAATTTCTATACCTTGCTTCACGAATTTGGCTGTAATTTTAACAAATATCAATATTTTTTTAGTTTGTTTTTTTATTATTACTCTTGAATATGTGTACTATCATATCCAAACCCTTTTTTCTATTTTAAAGTCAAAGATACTTAAAGAAATTAATTTGTTTCCAATTTCAATACTCATCTCCAGCAAATCATATGACTTTAGGGGCATATTGTGTAAAAAAAATGTACGGCACTGTTAGTGCCCATTAGTTTTAAAAATACCTCATTAAATGCAAATTACAAAATGGTAAAATATTAAGTGGTAAGACTTCAGAAAAAAAAGTTATTAGTATTCAAAACGAAAGAGCTAAATTTGCTAAAAACATTTTTTTCGGTTAAGTAAATTACAAGTATTGCAAACTGTTAAGGATTAAACCAATAAGTTTTTTTATTGTAAGTTCTTTGATTGGGTTTTGAAAATAAAACATTTTTTTCAAATTAACCATTTATTAAAATAATCAATACTCAATCATTTATTGCAGTCATTGTACAAAAGTTGTTGACAGTACAGGTACAGCATTGAACCCAGATAGGGCGCAGCAATTTTAATACTAAAACAATACTACATGAAACGAAACAGAATACGAAAAGATAAACCCTAAAACAGTAAATGCGTTTAAGTATTGGTATTTTTAACTCAAACTTAAAATTAAGTCGAACAATGAATTATTCATTACCCTGTTTTTACAGAACAAATTAATGTTTTTACAGAACAATTAATGTTTTACAGAAAAACAATGTTGTTTTTACAGAACAAAAAAAATCACTAATTATCACAACTATTTTTAAATTAATAAGTTTTTTCACTGTTATTACACCAAATGTTCAAAGTGGCGACCACCAGCGGCGATACATGCTCTGCACCGCCGAATAAAAGATCGCTTTAGTCTGCGTGCAAATCCACTTGTATTTATCTCTTCAGCCGCTGCTTGAATTCTTTGTCGTAATTGTTCAACTGAAGTGATTTGGACTTTATTAACTTTTTCTTTTAGACACCCCCGGTAGAAAAAATCAAGGGGGTTCAGGTCTGGTGAACGTGGTGGCCATAAAATTGGGCCTTGCCGCCCAATCCATCTTTGGGGATAAGTATGGTTTAAATGTCCACGCACAATAACTGCGTAGTGAGCGGGACAGCCATCATTTTGCAGCCACATTGCTTCTCTTAATTCTGGATCAACATCTCTCAATAACTCTGGGAGGTCGTTTTGCAAAAAATGTAGCTGTCTTTCGTTTTGAATGCTAATAACTTTTTTTTCTGAAGTCTTACCACTTAATATTTTACCATTTTGTAATTTGCATTTAATGAGGTATTTTTAAAACTAATGGGCACTAACAGTGCTGTACATTTTTTTTACACAATATGCCCCTAAAGTCATATGATTTGCTGGAGATGAGTATTGAAATTGGAAACAAATTAATTTCTTTAAGTATCTTTCACTTTAAAATAGAAAAAAATATTTAAAAAAAAAAACAAAAACCGACTTCAAAAACCTAATAAACACTAAAAACTTAAAAATAATATTAAATTGAATAACTACATGTAATCAAGAATTATTAACCTAAATAACCTTACCTAACTTTAATCTACACTATATTTTACATTTTAACAGTTTTTGGAGTCGGTGCCAAGCCAAGTGTATCTATCTAATAGGGCCATAAAATATTTTCCCTTAATTTTTATTATTACAATAGTTTACGAGAGTAAATTAATATCATATTATTAGGTACTTACTGATATTTTTACAAAGCTGTTAAAAGTTTTAGTCAGCGCTCGATAGTTGGCGTTGTACCGTATTCTGAATCGCGATATGGTTTCGTTACCGAGAAACCTATGAAGATCAAATTGTGTTACTATCGAGCGATCCAGCATATCCATTTGCTGTCCTCTCCCGGCGACGCCCTAAGCCGAGGTCCGTACCCCACAAGGGGTGCCCTTAGCGTGTAGTCGCTTAGTTTTTAGTTTTATGCCTGGCTGGAGGCCTTAATTTATTGAGGCATCCACAGGAAAGCCCGGTTAAGCAGTCGACAACCTCCTATAGGTTGAACTGCGAGATGCCATTCCCCAAAAACAACTATCGAGTTTCACATTTCGTCCGCAAGAGCGCGCCACTATCCGAACAAAAACAACTCCATCTTCTTCTGTTGATATTCTGTTTTGTGTTGAAATTTTTTTCAGTTTGTTTTGTTGAGTCTGTTAATTTTTTTGCTGCTATAGTACCTTTTTTTAGGTTAATATTTTGTGAGTGCGGCTTTGGCACCGACTCCAAAAACTGTTAAATTGTAAAATATAGTGTAGATTAAAGTTAGGTAAGGTTATTTAGGTTAATAATTCTTGATTACATGTAGTTATTCAATTTAATATTATTTTTAAGTTTTTAGTGTTTATTAGGTTTTTGAAGTCGGTTTTTGTTTTTTTTTTTAAATAATTTTATTTTCTAGTTTTTAGTTTAAGTTTGTACATAATTCATAGTTTTAAAGTTTCTTTTTCAATTTTTAATAGAAAGAAAATTCATTTTGTTTAATTCGGGTAGGCCTACTAAACGCGCTGCTCAAATGAGACAGCGCCGTTTGGAAGAAAGTACCGACAAAAGGGAAGAACGTTTAAAGAAAAGTAGGGAAAGAAATACTAGAAACATTTCAAATGGGAGTGATGAGCAGCGAACGTATAGACTTTCTCAGAAGAGAGCAAACACGAAATTATCAAGGAAAGTCCAGAAAGTCATGCTCAGCGGCTCAGTTTGATTCGTGAACGATTATCAAACGAGGCTCAAGAGCAACGTGGTCATCGTCTCGGTTTAATTCATGAACGATTGTCTCACGAGACCGAGGAGCAACGTTCTCATCGTCTCGGTTTGATTCAGGAGCGCTTATCAAACGAAACCGAGGAGCAAAGTTCCCGCCGTCTTCACGTGCACTACGAGCGTCTATCCAATGAATCTGCCGAATCCAGAGCGACTCGATTAGATATTATGCGACAAGCTAGTCGTAATCGTAGGGAGGTATCATCAGTAAATGGTTTTGAACAGGCTATTAACATTTTCGCTGACTTGCCATGTGCTATTTGTTATAAAGCTTTGTATCCACCACAACGCTGTAATTTACGTACTGCTATGTACAGTACGTTAATACCCGAAGAATTGGTGCGTCTGGGTAAAATCGTAACATGCTCTCGCTGTCAAAATAATATAAGGAAACGAAAAATTCCACCAGCAGCTTTCTGGAATAAAATGACAGTCGCGACTATACCTCAGGAGCTAGCTAATTTGACAAAATTGGAAGAACGATTTTTATGCCGTGTTGTGCCGTTTCTTAAAATAATGAAGCTACAAAACCGTTTCTCTCAAGATTGGTGCAAGGGACAAGTTACTTTATTTGCAAAAGACGTTGTCGAAATCGCTGAACAACTGCCACTTATGCCAAACCAAATAGGACTAGTTTTGATTGTGGAAAGTCTCGAGAACCTGCAATGCTCCCAAGAGTTTATTGTGGATATGAACAGATTGTATCAAGCTCTAACCTGGTTAATGTCACACAATGTACTCTATAGAGATATTAGACCCCATTTCGAGAATGTTATTGACTTATCTGAAATTGTACGAATTTGTGAAGAGCCTACAAGTAATGGTGAGTCTATGGAGTTACAATCTACTCCTCAAAACAACTACGGGAATATAAATGAAGACATTTCCATACTACACGGATCGTTTCATCAAGCCGATTTAAGATTTGATTTGCAATCTCGGGGTAAACAATGCACTGCTGTAGCGCCTGTAGTATGTGCAGCGTTTTGTACAGACGAGGGAAGTCAATGGTCAAAGAGTGACATTGATTATATAGTAATCCTCGGAGACAAACTCTACCGTGAGTCCATTGCTTCCAGACAGGACCCCGCAATAGGAGAAGTTAACCCTGAATATCTTGCCGCGAGTGATCTTGCTCGTCAAATATTATACAATAGAAAGAAAATTAATATCTCAGTTTCTGACACCAATTATAATGGTCATTTAGACACAGATCAGTCTTGAAGGGTTCCCTAACCTAAAAAATGCTTTGACATTGTTTTTCAGAGAAAATTGTTGCGGACTGCTTACTGCAAATTCTATGACTGTGGCTGTATATCATAACGCTGAAACGGATGCTTATAGATATTGGCTGTTTGATTCACATGCACGTGGGCCTAAGGGAGCTAAAGCTCCAAGACGTGGTGCTGCCTGTTGCATTAAATTTAAAAATGTAGATGAATTACATGGCATACTACGACAAAATTTGTTTACACCGACGACTAAAGTGACGGCCCAGGATAATATCTTTCTCAATGTGTACTCATTAACTGCTTTGGTTATAACACCAGAGAATGAGGCCGCAAATAAGCTTTTAAATCGACCCCACGATGAGAGAGCTTTAACAATGGCCCGGTTGCGTAATCTTTCCAACAACTAGGTTGGTTTTAAGAATATTTTATGACTAGCTTTCCGCCCCGCAGTCACCCGCGGAAACTTCGTTTTCCCGTTATTTCCTATCCCGTTGGTATTTCGTTAAATCCTGACTTAGTGTGTTCTATATGGAATGCCCATGCCAAGTCGATTTCACTTTTTTGTTATTATTAATTTTATTTTTCTTAATTTTTAATGTCGTAGATGGACAAGGATTACAATTATATACATACACAACACATCTACAACTGTAAAAAAAATGTAGATGTAACAATGATAAATTACACCTTTACTGTATTATTGTTACAATTTAAAAGCGCCCTTAAAAGCGAACTGGCGTAATGTTATGTTATGGTATGGCGTAAACTATGCATACACAAACAATCGCAGCAACCGCGAGACATGTGCTGTCGTTTTTTGAAGATTTCTATCGTCTGTGGTTAGTCCATCACCTCCTGACCTGATGATCACGAGACCAAAATGGCAAACGCCCTTTCAAACATCAAAAAAATAATTTACTAAATCAGTCGATGCCTACTCCTTACTGTTAAGGAGTTGTACCTTCCATCATTAGCTCAGCTACATGAGATGATTATTACCATACGCAAGTACTTAAATTACTTCATAAGATTTGCGAAAAACGATGTGAGGGCCCATAAAATTTGAGGGTTGCCGTCGATTTCTCCAGGATCCAATCATCAGATCCTGTCTTGATGACTATGGGACCACTTCAGAAGTATCTCCTTTCGAACAAAAAACAGATTTTGAAAATCGGTCCACAATTGGCGGAGTAATCGCGTAACAAACACACAAAAAAAAAAACATACCGTCGAATTGATAACCTCCTCCTTTTTTTGAAGTCGGTTAAAAAAGGGTTTGGATATGATAGTACACATATTCAGGAGTAATAATAAAAAAAACAGACTAAAAAAATATTGATATTTGTTGAAATTACAGCCAAATTCGTGAAGCAAGGTATAGAAATTTAAAAAAAAAGTTTTTTTTTTTTTCGGAGACCCTTAACTGAAAATGGTTAAACTTTTCGGTATGTTATACATAAGAATACAGTGTATCGACTCCTTTACTCTGGACCACTATTTACGGCACACCCTGTATATTGTTAGCGCGTCTATAGCGGGCGGTGGTTACGGGCGAACTGGTCGCCGATCGTTGCACATACGACATGAACATAAAATGAATATGTCAGCATTCCTACACATCTATACAACCTGTTTTTTTTGATATCCCATAACTGTACGGTTATATTCTGTAGGTAAAAATAATACTAAAACTCCCAGAATAGGTGGTCCAAAAATGCATAGTTTCGGAGATATCATCAATCATAATTAAATTAGGTCAAAAATTGTGACCAGTATAACGAATCTTTACTTTTGCGAGGTTGCCAAACTTCGCAGTAGTGTAGTAAAATAAAATGTGTAGGTATGTTGGTATCGGGGCTTCCCGGCGGCAGCTAGTGAAGGGAAAGCCACCTCGTCGACATCAATGAAACCTCAAGTAGTTTGAGTATCTAAATTACGAAGCAAAATTCAAATGACATTACATCTTATTTAATATGCGTTTCAACTAAGAATAGGATGACCTTAACGCCATATTGTGACTTCATGCACGCTTTTCTACTTACACGCTCTTAAAAATATGAAAATACCATTAACAAGATAATAACGATAATAAATACTATTGAAAATTAATTTGCACCCTTTTTTTAATGTAATTGTCATCACAATAATTATGGTGCCAAGGTCATCCTATTCTTGGTCCTCACCGGACACGGGTGCTTCGGGAGGTACCTGTTCCGGATAAGGCGGGAGGAAATGCCCGGGTGTCACCACTGTGTGGATCGCCCGGAGGACACGGTGGAGCATACGGTGGAGGTCTGCCCGGCTTGGGCGGAGCACCGCCGTGTCCTCGCGGAAGCGATCGGCGGCGGCGATCTCTCGCGTCCGGCCCTGGTCCAGGCCATGGTACGGAGCGAGAGTACATGGGAAGCCATTACCTCCTTCTGCGAAGCAGTAATACTCGTGAAGGAGCAGGCGGGACGCGTGAGGGAGAGGCAAGCTTTGCGCCCTCACGCCCCTAGTCGCCGCAGGAGACGCCCTGGGCGTCGGGAATTGGTAGCCGATTCCCGGCCACCGTAGGCGCGGGCTTGCGGACGGCGAGCAATGGGTAGCTCGCCGTCCGGTAAGGACCAGGCCCGAGTCGACGGCGCGTTGTGTTCCACGCGCGCCTCAAAGAGATGTCAGCACTATTGACAGGGTCCGCTAGGGCCGATGCCAGCTAGGGTTGCGGGATGTTCGAAAGAGTTACCGTGGCCCCGGCACAGGCAACAGAAGGAACACGGGTGGGTTTTAGTCAGTAAAAGTCTGACACGCCCTCCCGCTCCGCCCAGAGCGGGAGAAGTCATTTGATGATTTCCCATCCACAAAAAAAAAAAAAAAGGTCATCCTATTCTTAGTTGAAACACATTGTACGCTTTAGTAGAACTACCTACTACTGCACCAAAATGATCGAGTATGCTACCTAAACTAACTACGAATAAGCATAAATGCTTAGCCATAGGTTACAAACCTTAATTAATTAATTAAGGTTTGTAACCTATGGCTAAAGTTTAAATTAAGTACTGGGTGATGGTTATTATTAATTTGAGCCACCTTCGTAATATTCGCACTTTTGCTTGACTAGAAAATTCGTAATCTTCATTGAATAATTATGTGCGTTAAATCAAAGTAAGTGTTTAATGACATTGAAGTCTAAATTCGGGTTTAATCGATATCGATTTCATTAAAAAGTTACGACAGCACAACGTATCCTAGCGCGCGGCGCGCAAGAGTTGCCTAGATACTTACTATATAACTCGGTGAAGTGCACCTGCTGCGACTCGGATTTTTCACTCTCTTATTGGCGCTTGTCGCTTTGTGTAAGTAAGATAGAGCTATTAAGTAGGTTCCTGCGTAGCGTCACGGGCTCGGACGGGACGGGCATCAAGCTTAACAATGAGTTCTAATGTGTGTGTAGTGCTCGGAATATCAGGGTTGTCACCTATGAGTTTATAATGCGTAGGTAGTTAGGTACGTAAGATTTTTTAGTCTTTCATTCATTAGGAGTCATTGGCTTTTTTCTGATTTTTCCTAAGTTAATTCTTCTAAGCGAAACGTACGGCCTGTATAGCCACATCACATGTACCTAATATGTATTAGATATTCCAATTAAGTAACTGGAGAAGACTTTTTTGGAATTTAATATGTAGGTACAAATCAATAAACGAATTTAAAAATGTTTTTGTTGGTGTTCATGTGTAGGTATCCTAGCTGTTTACTTTTCTGAAACACTAAAAAGTTTTTCATCCCAATGTGCGAAGTTGAAATGACGTCATTTTACAAGGATAGTATTTAGTTTGCGTGGCTAAACATGACTAAAGTTTAGCTATGCAAACTAGATACTATCGTATGATGTTAAATTGTTGAGTAACATTGAGTACCTTGATCCCTTCGTCCTTTTTTATTATCCATACGCATTTTACCAAACACGAAATCAAACCTGTCCTGATCGGATCTCACTTTCACAACTAGTTTATGACTCAATTACCTACATAAATATTGACAACCCTACTAATTCTTTTATCCGACACCGACCTGTTAGGTACCGAATACAATGAACGCACACATGGAACTCGTAGCGTTAGCAAAAAGTGAAATTATTTTTACTTTAATTAGCAAGCCCTTTGTTTAACACTTGTTTCCTGACTTTCGTCTCGCTTACAAGTTTCGGTGCCGCGTAAAATTGTAATTGTTACGGTTTTGCTGTAAGTTTTATTGTTGTTTTTTATTAAGTTTTCTTATTGTAATTGAAGATCCAACATTATCTACGAGACGTGTGGGTGTAATAGTTGGAGTGTCTCACAACTTAGTTTTCTGCTTACGGTTTCTGTCCCAACTCTTTTATGTAAGATGGAAAGCTTAGGAATCAGAGGACTTCCACTAGACCTCTTTAAAGACTACCTGAGTGAGCGTACCCAGAGAGTAAAGATAGATGAATTCATCAGTGAGGAACAAATAACTAACTACGGCACGCCTCAAGGTAGTGTCCTCGGACCTTCGCTATTCCTCATTTATATCAACGACCTGGGTACGCTCAATATTCCCAATGGCAAAATCATTAGCTTTGCTGATGACACCGCCCTCTTGTTCAGCGCGAGCTCGTGGGAGGATGTCTATGAGCGTGCACAACTAGGCTTTAATATGGTATCCAACTGGTTACGCGACAACCTATTGACCCTAAATACAACCAAAACCAACTACATAGCATTCTCAATGAAAAATGATGAATCCTCCCAAACATTACCTAATACTATTGTAGCTCACTCTTGCACAAACCCACTCACCCGTAGTTGTAACTGCATTCCACTCACCAAGGCTGAAAATGTAAAGTACCTGGGAATAACAATCGACAAAAACCTAAGATTTCAAGACCATATAACCACTCTTAGTAACAGATTACGGAAATTAATATATGTGTTCAAAACGCTGAGACTTGTAGTCGATAAAAACATTATGAAGTCAGTGTACTATACCCTTGCTCAATCTATATTATGCTACTGCATCACCTCTTGGGGTGGAGCTCCAAAAACGACCCTAATAGAAGTAGAAAGAACCCAAAGAGCTATTCTGAAAGTGTCGTCTTTTCGACCGTATCGCTACCCCACTGAACAGTTATATAAAGAAAGTAAAGTCCTCACAGTACGTCAACTGTTTATATTACATATTCTGCTAAAACAGCACACTCTCCTGGTCTATAATCCAACGCTGTCCAGGGCGAAAAGACGTTATGACCCAGTGGAGCGCCATCATCTACGTTACAAAACTATGTTTGCAAGGCGTTTCTTTTGCTATCTAGGTGGCTACTTATACAATAAAATGAATAAGGTGTTACATATCTTTAGTCTCACAAAGAATAAATGCAAACAGAGGCTAACTGACTGGCTACTAACATTAAACTATAATGATACTGAAAACATCCATAAAATGACCTAAACACACAATCACACACTCTCTCACACCCACACAATCACACAACCGCACAATCACCCTTACTACACATCTATTAACATTTGTCTCGCATACTAACCTATATCTAAATCATAATACAAAAAACTATAAAATGTCGTACGATTCCTTACTACATTCTGTCAGCGCGCGTAATACATAATTTATAAATGAAAATGTAAAGGGGTGGGATCCTGGTGTCCTGAAACACAGGCCATGAGCCTAGCTTAGGCACCAGTCTCCCACAATATATAAGTATATAATTGAATTGTGTATCATTGTCGAAACTGATCAATGTAAAATAATTTATGTATATTGTGGTGAGAAAAATAAAGTTGAATAAAGTTGAATAAAGAATAAAGTTAGTGTGGAAATTATGGAAAAGATATGGGCTCCACCCTTACCATTATCGCAAAGCTCAAGGCCTATTACCCGCCGATAATTTTTCGAGAATAGCCTTTTGTCAGCGCATGAATGAACTTTTAATTCAGGACCCAAATATGATAGGTAAAATTTTATGGATGGACGAAGCCCAATTTACGCGTGCTGGGGCTTTTAATTCAAAAAACCAGCATCAATGGAAAACAGAGAATCCGCAAGCTGTGTGGGAAACTTCTTACCAACATGAGTTTTCTGTCAACATGTGGGCGGGAATTTTAAATAATAAATTAATAGGTCCCATAGAAATCCCGCACCGCCTTAACTCAGAAAATTATTTAACGTTTTTACGAAATCTAATATTCTTAGATTTTTTTGAGGATGTGGATCTGGAGACAATTCGCACAATGCGGATCCAACACGATGGCGCGCCTGCCCATCATGGGACACAGGTACGGGAATACCTAAACGAACAATACCCAGAACGTTGGATCGGGCGTGGAAGTCCGACTATAGCGTGGCCGACGCGATCACCAGACCTATCCCCACTAGACTTTTACGTGTGGGGTACATTAAAAAGTAAGGTGTATGAAAAAAAAAATTTCAATCAATCTTCAACTCAATATCGATGGCATATTTTGACATATTTAGTAGGCAGGTAAAATTATCAGCTTAGTTTGAAAGTTAAGAAAAATAAAGCCAGTGCTATACCAAATTGCCAAAAGTCCCAGGTTTCATAAGTTTCTAAAACTTAATTAAGCAATGAAGTGATAACATTTAGGCCAATTTGTTTTCACTTAACTTATTTCAAATTATCCTATCCATCATCCTAGCGTTGTCTTGGTTGCGTCCTTTAACCCTTTAACCGCCTACGACGGATTAATCCGACAAATATTTTCGTGTCCATTTCGCCAGGGTCGTATATTTACGACCAAATATCGTAATGATTCAAGTTGCCCGGCGCTGGGGGCACGACAACTGATATGAAGTCGGGCGGTTAAAAGGTTAAAAACACTAAAAGCTGAATTTGATGAAACTAAAATATCTTATAAAGTTCACCTACCTAATTTGGTTTGCTTACCGTACAAAATAGACCCTCGATCTAAGTTTCATTGATAAATACGAGTAATTCATTCATATTTAAAGCTAAGAAAATGCGACGTTGTCATATTTCACGTAAGGGTGTTTTACGTTAATAATCGTGACATTGCCGAATTATTTTGTATGAAAAATGAAAAAAAAAAAGGATGATTGAAACATAATTCATATGCCAGTTGATTCTTTGATATGGTCTCAATCATACCCTAGACTTATGGGATATAAAAAAAAACAGGTTGTATAATAGTACTCTATGCACCATTCCTTTGCGGATACTGTTCCTTTTCTGTTGTCCGGTATTGTTGACTTGCGTTTATCCTGTTTTGATTTGTATACTGACGACTCGGCTGTGTGTTTGGACTTATCCTGTTTTGATTTCTATACTGACGACTCGGCTGTGTGTTTGGACTTATCCTGTTTTGATTTCTATACTGACGACTCGGCTGTGTGTTTGGACTTATCCTGTTTTGATTTGTATACTGACGACTCGGCTGTGTGTTTGGACTTATCCTGTTTTGATTTCTATACTGACGACTCGGCTGTGTGTTTGGACTTATCCTGTTTTGATTTCTATACTGACGACTCGGCTGTGTGTTTGGACTTATCCTGTTTTGATTTCTATACTGACGACTCGGCTGTGTGTTTGGACTTATCCTGTTTTGATTTGTATACTGACGACTCGGCTGTGTGTTTGGACTTATCCTGTTTTGATTTCTATACTGACGACTCGGCTGTGTGTTTGGACTTATCCTGTTTTGATTTCTATACTGACGACTCGGCTGTGTGTTTGGACTTATCCTGTTTTGATTTCTATACTGACGACTCGGCTGTGTGTTTGGACTTATCCTGTTTTGATTTGTATACTGACGACTCGGCTGTGTGTTTGGACTTATCCTGTTTTGATTTGTATACTGACGACTCGGCTGTGTGTTTGGACTTATCCTGTTTTGATTTCTATACTGACGACTCGGCTGTGTGTTTGGACTTATCCTGTTTTGATTTGTATACTGACGACTCTGCTGTGATTGGACATTGGTTCTGTTATAACTATTATATTGGCTACTCTAAACGGATCTTTGGTTTTTGCAAGTGATCGGATTTTTGGTGAAAAAAATGGAATAACATAGAGAACAATGTGTTACTTGTGGTCGGAGTGTGCGACGAGACAGGTCGTGACATGTTTCGACTCGAGACCAGCTAGAAACAATACCTGGATTTGCTGAATTTATACTCCAATGCATGAACATGAACATAGGTCAGGTAAGTCACTGCAAAACTTATTTTTTACCCGACCACGGCAAAGCAAAAAGGAGGGTTACGATTTTGTTAATATAAAATAGGTATAATATACCTGTACGAAGGACACTTGTGTAACCGCTGAAGCGCACATATTTATTATCTGGTCATGTCAATCAAATATATAATAAGTTACTGGAATCAATAAGAAAAGAAAAAAACTCCATCTACTCATAAATAAATTAAAAAAAAAACTATCAATAAGTAAATGTTATTACAGCGTAAGCGAATATTTAAATGATAAATCCTTAAAACTCATGTAAAATACAATGTTTTTTTTTTGTTTTTTTTATTTTTTAGAATAAGTTAAATTATAAGATAAGAAGAAAGAAAGAAAGAAAAAACGTTTATTGGCACATGCCACAAGTGCACACAGTATCATGAATGGAAACAGAAAAAGAACTTAAAACTAACAATATTTGAAAAGTACAATTACCTACATCAAAGCCAAAAAAAAAAAAAAAAGCATGTAGGTAAATACTGTGCGACTCACGGCTGCGCCAAATAGGCCCATTTCAGCATAATGTCGGACAACAATGGTGCCCGACGCTGGTTTTCAAATGAACCTAAATGGTGAGTGTACGAATGTCAATGTTAGTTTAAAATAAAAGTAGTATATGAGAGAAAATATATATATAAATAAGAATAATGTTACGGAAAAATTATGATAATATAGTAAACAGTACATGCGGTACAACTACAATACAAGAAATAAAAAAAATTAAAAATACTGGTATCATCCGGTTTCCGGTAAATCATAAAGTCCGAGGCAATCACAGTGCGCTGCATGCAGCCTCCTGTGACGCACGAACTACCGGTCTAGCTTGCACATTTAAAAATAATATGGATTATACTATATTTCGTGTGCGGGTATTTTAATAAATATAAATATGAGCACGATAAGAGATATTATTAGACACAAACACGAGCATAGTAGTTATTTCAAAAGTTATGTTTATGTTTACAACGCCAAAAAGAGTGATAAAAAGTAATAATAAGCATAGGAAGGTAAGTTTACTAGTTTAAAATATACGTAACAAGATTTGACTATGTTATTTTCTGTAGGGTTGGACTGTCATAATAAGTAAATTATTATTTTATTTTCCTTTTGTAAAATACACGAATCAATGTCCACCTACACTTAAGGTTGAAAAGAGGCAGCATTGTTCCGTGATCTCACATCTTGATTACATTTGGTGAGTTTAAGTAATATATAACACTTGTCACTGTAATTTAGACTACATTATATGAGTGAGACATTTATATTTACCATGTCCAATTTCCGTTGTTCGTCAGTTAGGTACTGTCGCAAGCGGCCTCTGAAGGCATTAATCGAGTTAGAAGATCGAATGGGTGGTGGTAGATTATTCCAAATCTTCGATGCCGCGTATCGAAAACTACCCCTGAAAGCCGCCGTACGGTGAGACCGAGACGCAAGTTGTTGTGAGCATTGCCTTCTATTACATTCGCGTGTACTCCCGATCCAACTAAGTTTATTGTACAGGTAGTCTGGTTTTTTATATTTTATAACACCGAACAGAAGGCACGCCAAGTGCAACTTGCGTCTCGATTTCATTTTGAGAGTGTAGTGCTTATTTAGGAAAGGGGTTACATGAGTCCTGGGTGGAATCCTATAACAGAAACGGGTACAAGCGTTTTGTACACGTTGGATGAGCCACTCGGTTCGGGCCAACAAGCGTGGGCCGTAAACTGTATCCGCATAGTTTAGCCTAGACAACACCAGAGTCTCAACAAGCTGTTCACGTAACGTTTCTGTTAAGTAAGGTCTCATTTTGTAAAGAACTTTTAGGCGGTAAAAACAGTTTCGAACCGAATCGGCTACATGTTTTTCAAAGCGAAGATCTTTGTCCATAATGAGTCCAAGATTCCGTGCCTCACAAACTCTGTCAATTTGTACACCCATTAGTTCTAGACCAAACTTTGCGGGTAATTTAAGAAGTTGTTGTCTTGTGCCAATTACCAGATATTTAGTTTTTGATGGGTTTAGTGACAAACAATTTTCCTCAGACCAAGCAGCGATTCTGTGAAGGTCCTCATTTAGATCCCTAATAGCACTATCATATTCATCCGGTCTAAAAGACAGATATAGTTGCACGTCGTCAGCGTAAATATGATATTTGCACTTCCGGACGCATTTGACGATGTCTGCACAGTATAAAATAAAAAGAATTGGTCCTAATATGGACCCTTGCGGAACGCCTCTTACTATCGTAGTGCAAGTAGATGTAAGAACTGTTCCATCGCCCAGCTGTAGATCAACACGCTATTTTCTATCACTAAGGTAGCTACGGAACCACTGTATAGCGCTAGGATCAAAACCATAGTAACTCAATTTAGACAACAAAAGCGAAATATTGATTGCGTCAAAAGCTCGGGAAAAATCTAACAAGACCAACACAGAGCACATTCCTTTGTCTTGGGCTGATAAGAGATTGTCGGTTACATCCAGTAAGGCAGTGGCGGTACTGCGCTGCTTCCTGAAACCAGACTGTAAGTCAGGCAATATGTTATTGTGTTCCAGGAAGTGCGTTAACTGCAGACTGACGACTTTCTCTAGTACCTTCGACAGGCATGGCAAAATGCTTATAGGACGCAAGTCTTTTACTTCAATAGGATTGCTGATTTTCGGAATGGGCCTAACGGATGCGATTTTCCATTGTTCAGGAAATGTTGCAGATATTATAGAACGGTTTATAATTTCTGTTACGGTAGCTAAAGCGTACGGTAGGATCATTTTTAGCATATCAAGTGTGATGTGGTCGTAACCTTCGGCGTTGCTTTTTAGGTTAGAAAATATACGAGCAATGTCTCTCTGTTCTACCGGATTAAGCTTGAAAAATGCTTCTCCATGTCTGTGGTGTTCAAAATAAGCCTTAAGTGACAAGCTTGCTTCAGGGTTACCTGGGACTACCAAAAAGGTGTTGTTAATGAGATCTGGATCAGAAAAATGTGATGGAATATCTTGTTTAGGTTTGTAAGGCGATAAAGTGGATTTAATATTTTTCCATAATAGTTTGGGATTGTTTATTTTATTGTTAATGTTGTGTTTAAAATACGCAACTTTTTCGCTATACAAAGACCGTAAAACAAGGGACTTCAACTCTTTGTAGTATTCCCTTTTGGAAGCTGATTTAGTAGTTTTGTAACAAGTTAAAGCATTGTCACGTAAACGCATCATGACTTTTATTGTGTCAGTTATCCACGGATAAGACTTTTCCTTAAGAGTACAAGTTTTGACTGGTGCGTGAGCATCGAACAGTGAAATAACGTGCGAGTTAAATACACGCACCATGTTATTTACATCGTTCAACGAAGAAATAATATAAAAGCACAAAAGCGACAGGTCCATGTTAAAATTATCCACGCATATATTCTTAAGTGGCCTAAATTTTATTATATAAGGTTTTAACTTGTCACGTTTAATATGAAATTCAGCGATTATAAGAGAATGACCGCTAAGAGAACTAAGAGACTCCACCAACGTGTATCTTGCTCTAATATCGGTACACAGAATGTCGATCAGTGTTTCACTAGAAGCCGTAAAGTGAGTAGGAGTTGTGACCAATTGATCAAGACTGAGACTATTTAAAAATTCCTTAATTTTTTCTGTTTTTGTGCCGCTAGTATCCAGCATTTTTACATTAAAATCACCCAGCAGTATATAATGGTCACAATGCCCCAATGAGGTAAGGGAGTCTGTTATGGCATCAAGAAAAAGTGCAAGGTCCAACCATGGTGGTCGGTACGCGGTACCAATACCAATTTGTTTGCCACTCATCGTGAGCGTAAGCCACATTTGTTCGACCGATTCGAACCTGGGATCGACCGGCCCAGTCCAAGTACGCGCGCTTAAACCACGCCGCAGATAAAAACCGACGCCCCCACCACGGCCCGCGCGAACACTCGCTGGCCGCGGCGTGTGACGTAGACGGTAGCCCGGCACAACCGGGGCGCGCCCCTCCTCGCCAGCTCGAAGCCAAGTTTCGTTGATGGCCATAACGTCAAAACAATGCCTGTCTATCGCAGCTATCAAGTCATCATGCCCTGTACCCAATGATCCCGCGTTTATAAAACCAACCTTTAGATACTTTTCTCCCTTAGTCATCATAGTAATATTGAAAAAATACCTCGACTGCTTTGAGCAGTATCGACATTGAACCTTCATTAATAAAATTCGTTATGTAGTTTAACTTAATAACGATTGGAGTTAAAAAATTTGAATCATATATATGTACAATATATAATAAGTATTTAACAACACAAATATGAAAGCTATGTGCAAGCGATGTATACTGTGATACGCCTAATAATTTTAAAAGTAGTGTATAATAATATATACATAAAATATTTGTGAAACGATGTATTAGTGTATTTATAATAGATAAGTAAAATGGGGTAGAATTATGTATGGTACTGTTATAAATATTGAGAGATACATAATATATATGATAGATGATAGATTGACTTGAGCACAGCTCACTGTGGAGCGCCGCCGTGAGACACACAGGAAAAGACAACATTAAATTAGAAAATAACATAAAGAATAAAATTAGAGTAAGTTTGACAAGCGGTGAAAAAAACACAATTGAACCAACATTAACTAACATTCGGTAAGTTTTGACAAGCGGTGAAAAAAACACAATTAATGAACCAAAATTAACTAATACTTGGAAACTTTTACGAAGGTACGAACTGACAATCAACAAAAAATTTTACAGAGATGTCTTCTTCGCATCTTATTCGTTCTACCTTCTGGCGGTCCTCTTTACGAGCGAATATTCTCCCCTCCCTTGTCCATACGTACTTCCAGTTATGTTGTTTTCCAGCCTGACGAGCGCGGAAGAACAGCTGGCGGTTTAACTTAGTGAGACGTTCGTTGATGTAAACGCGTTGCGACGGCCCAGTGTTTACGTCGAGGTCATCCGTACTCAAGCCGCGGCGCACGCGAGCCGCGCGCAATAAGGCGTCGCGCGTTGCGCGCCTTGCGAAGCGCACAGATATACCCCGCGGCCGCTGCGCAGCGGGATCGGCAGAGATGGAGCCGTCTGAGCTCTTGTCGAGACGGTTACGACGAGTGGATCCGACCCGCTCAGCATGGACGACATCCCTCTCATCAATGTCGACGCCGAACTTTAAGGCGATAACCTTAACAAGGTGTATGGTGCTCTCCTCTTTGCCTTCAGGTATACCAGTTACCTCAATATCGTTGAGAAGCAGCTCCTGATCACGCTCATTTAACTGGCATTTCAACTCGGCGATGGTATTTTCCAGTGGACCCTTATCAATTGATGGTACATTTTGTGCCAGTTTCATTTCTAGAGCACCCATTCGCACTTCTAGGCCATCCATCCGCTCATCAGAAGATTTGAGGCAGGTCTGTAATTGTGCCATTTCCGTTCGTAGCTGCTGGAATTCCTGATGCATCAAACGAAACTCTGCACGCAGCTCCTCCTTAAATAACCGCAGTTCGCCCGCGAGGTCAGGGGAGAAGTTAATAGTGGCGTCCAACGCAGAGCAGTTCAGTGGGCTGGTGTCCATGAGCTCCTCAGGGCTATGTCCTTCCGATTGGCCAAGCTCCACCTGACTCCGAACAGGTGTCTCCGCTTTGTTGTCCCTGACTACATTTTTAATGCATTCAGGACAGCGCCAGGTGGGCCCAATATTACCCATGTTAGGGAGGGCGACGCAAAACCGATGGTAAAACGCATTGCACTGGTTGCATTTAGCGGCATCTACCGGAGACAAGAATTTGGCGCAACCACCACACTTCGCTGTAGGCATGTTGTACTATGTTCGTACCGCGCGAGTAGGCAACACGGACTCTTTCGGCAATCGATCTTACTTAGAAGTTCCAAGTTGTATCGATAGATGGCGCTGTTTCAAATAAAAAGCGTAGTGATTGTTCGATGGAAGTCTATGGTATATAAACACCATAAGTTGTCACAAGGGTAAACAGACTATGATGCACACTCCCGAACGACACTTGTCAACAATTATCTTATGTTTTACTTAAATGTCTTAATAATTTTAATATGAAGGGTAGAATTTAGTCACTGGTGTATAGTTTTAAGTTAAAACAGTAATTACAATATTTACACTGCACTTGTACACTGGATAACGTTTTGTGAGATGTATGATTAAATGTTAAAACTTTCTGTAATATATTGTTCGTAATTCACTGGATTCTTTTATTTTAAAACTGTAAACAACTTTGAAGAGCACAGACCAACTTGACATCCGTGACTCAACGACTACTATTGCTGATAAATGATAAGTCCTCATCTCATGTGCGTGTGAACTAAGGGACCACACTGGGAATTCGCAAAATGAAAATCTTAGGATTTAGTAGTAGACTTAAAACAATTGTAGAACGAATCTGGGAATTTGTAAGCAAATATATTAAAAACTACTGCCCTAAAAGTGTGGTCCCTCAGTTCTCACAGACTCAGAGAGATCTCGGAAAGTATCTTAAAAATGAAGGTTACATTTAGTAAAGAATTAGTAAAGATATTTACTATATAACAGACCACAAAGCATTAAGCATAAAAAAATATAAGGACTAAACTGTGGTCCCTCAGTCCACACAACAAAGATAAATATTTTAGTGAATATTACTGAATAAAATAAATAAAACCGTTCTCTTTCCACATATAGATTTATTAAAAGTCCTAAAACGTTTTGTAAAAAAGAAATGGGAGCAAAAATATCGAAGCAATTTGAAGATAGCGATAATTAAAACTGGTCCCTCAATCCTCACCTCCACTGACATAATATGCGTGTGCTAGCCGCTAGACGAGAGGAATATCAGAAAGACTTAACTTTTAGTAAAAAGTTTCTACTAAATAATGGGTATCTAAAATTGTGTATTTCTTCTTAGGTCAGATAATATTATTTTTTTAATCCTATGAAAATAGATAGACTAGTGTGACCACACAATTAAACAAAATGTAGACAGTACTATTATACTTCATTTAATCTAGATAAGTATATAAAGTCACCTTTTAGTAACTGCAAATATTTTAAGGATAGATTCAATAGCTTAAGATAAACATTTCTTGAAAAAATCATAAATTTCTATACGCTAGTTTCCAAGAAAAACACTAAAAACCATTTTGTTTAAAAAGTAAAATTCAACACCCCGTGTATAGCGGGGAATATCCGCTAACGTTACTCCAAAGAATATACTACTCTCTGACGAGGCGTTACTCTAAGGCAGAAAACAATGGAACCCCGTCCCCTGCCGCCCCCACCTTGCGCGGCCGGCATTCGGCACGGGAGCGACTTCAGTTCGCCAAAATCATTTGTATTGTTCGTGTCATGTGCGCAAACAAAATTTTCAAAATGCCGTATCGTTATTCATCCCAAGAATACATGAATATGGCTATCTGTTATCACGAGGCAGGTGAAATAATGTTGCGGGCACGAGAACTGTATGCCCAGAGATTTGGACGAGTGGTAAATATTCGCACCATTCTTGCAGCCGTGCAGCGCTTCAGAGAGAGTGGCAGCTTCCAGCCTCGTCTTATTGACTTGGGGAGGCCACGACACCCCGTGCAGCTTGAAGAGGAGATGCTGGATTTTTTCCACCGGCACCCAGTGGCGAGCACCGAAGACGCTGGCCGTGAGTTTGGCGTAAGCCAGAATTACGTGTGGCAGCTCCTGCGCAGCAAAGCTTCCCTTCCATTTCACTCGAGTCCAGGAGTTGCTGCGTCAGGATTACGCGCCGAGGGTCGAGTTTTGCCGTTGGCTGCTGCGGAACCCTACGTATAACGTGCTGTGGACGGACTGTGCACATTTACGCGCGAGGGACTATTTAATGACGTGCATAATGCGCATTACTGGTGCGAGTACAATCCACGAGTGAATAAAACTAGCCTGAATATTTGAAAAAAAATGCTAGGGCCGTATTGCCCGTATTTATAGCGTATAGTTATATGTTCTGTTTAAATATTTGCAGTTACTAAAAGTTGACCTTATATAGATGAGAATATATTATAAATAATATAAATGAGAAAGGAAACCATATTAGCTATACCCAGGCCAGTAAAACATCACATAAAATAAGCATCACATCATATGAAATAAGCATCACCTTTATACATATTTTTCTGTTCCTTTCTTCTTGTCTGTTTATATGTGTGTACATAAACTGTTAAATAAATAAATAAAGAATAAACAGGGTAACATGACGACATCTATGACGAATAATTTGAAAATTTTCGCAGCCGCCATCTTGGATTTATATTTTGACCAAATTCACACTTCTAAATAACATGGTATGGTGAAACAAGGTCTAAATGTGTTGATAAGCGCTAAACTAGAGAATGGCTGGACCAAATCGGCTAATTTGTTTTTCAAATATTCGTAGTAGTCCGAGGAAGGTTCATAAATAAGGAACAATCTATATATATAAGAGGAGAAACTGACTGACTGACTGACTGACATATCAACGCACAGCCGAAACTACTGGGACTAGGAACGTGAAATTTTGCACAAGGAATCCTTTTAAAATGTAGGGGAGCACTAAGAAGGGGTTTTTGGAAATTCGATTTTTAAGGGGGTAAAAAGGGGGGATTTCGTTTGTTTGAAAAATCTTATTCCTTGAGTTAATAAACTTGAAACTTGGCACAAATACTTATCTTAGTAAATTATAAACTTTGTAATTTTTGGTTTTTCTAAACTACCCCCACGAGGGGGATTGGGGGGTGTCAAAATTTGTATGGAAGAATTTTAACACGCAGTCCGATTAACTCCAAACTCAGTATTTATACTTAAGACTAAAAGTAAAGAATAACCTGTATCAAGATTTTTCGAAAATCTGCCCCGGACGGGGTGAAAAGGGGTTGTCAATTTTATAAGGGAAGATTTCACTGCGTGGCTTGATTAACTCGAAAATTGGTATGAATAATCTTTGAGTCAAGTTTTGGAAATATTCTAAACGATTGTTTTAAATTCTACCCCTGTGGGGGTGAAAAGCGGGGATTTAGTTTAGATGAAAAATCTTATTCATTTGGTTAATAAACTTGAAACTTGGCGCGAATATTTGCCTGGGGAGCACTAAGAAGGGGTTTTTGGAAATTCGACCTTTAAGGGGGTGAAAAGGGGGTATTTCGTTTGTATGAAAAACCTTATTCTTTGAGTTAATAAACTTAAAACTTGGCCCAAATACTTATCTTAATAAATTATGAACTTTTTAATTTTTGGTTTATCTAAACTACCCTCACGAGGGGGATTGGGGGGTGTCAAAAAATGTATAGAAGAATTTTAACACGCAGTCCGATTAACTTGAAACTCAGTATTTATACTTAAGTCCAAAAATAAAGAATAACCTGTATCAAGGTTTTTCGAAAATCTACCCCGGACGGGGTGAAATGGGGCTGTCAATATTACAGGGGAGAATTTTACTGCGTAGCTTGATTAACTCGAAAATTGGTATGAATAATCTATGATTCAAGGTTTGGAAATATCCTAAACGATTTTTTTAAATTCCACCCCTCTGGTGCTGAAAACCGGGGATGTAGTTTAGATGAAAAATCTTATTCATTTGGTTAATAAACTTGAAACTTTGCACGAATATTTGCCTAAATAAGCAATAAAATTTCTTACTATTGGTTTTCCAAAACTACCCCTGACGGGGTGAGAAGGGGTAATTAGATTTTTAAGAGGAGGATTTTACTGTGTGGCTTGATTAACTCAAAAATTGGTACAAAAATCTTTGATTTCAGTTTTGGAAAAATCCGAAACGATTTTTCGAAATTCCACCCCTGTGGGGGTGAAAAGAGGGGATACAGATTATATGAAAAATCTTATTCCTTTGGTTAATACACTTGAAACACGTCAATATTTGCCTCAGGAAATAATATAAATTGTCACTCTTAGTTTTTTAAAACACGTAAGGAACACTAGGACCGTAAGAACAGTAAGGAAAATTTTTAACGCGCTGTCATATTAACTCGAAACTCGGTACTAATACTTTTTCGGAAGTCAGTGTCTTTGCATCTGTATTTTAGGTTTTTGCCACTGACTTCCGAAATTAAAGTTATTTTTCACTTTGTAGTGTTTGTTTTAGAAGTCGGTTGTTTTTATTGTTCACTTTTTAGTAGGTCTGTTTGTAATTTATCTGAGTTACAATAGCCTGATGACAATTGCTCATCACCTTTTACAAAACATTGCTTTTCCCGAAGCAGGGACGTTAATTTTTGAGGAGTTCTCTTGGTACTTCACCAACAGCTCCACTTCACCATATGCATTGTGACGAGCTTCTATTGCTTAGCAATAATTGTAAAGTAATGGAATTGCAACCCGTGAAATACTTATTATTGAGTTGTTCCAGTGGCCATCTTACCATCTGCGGTCATCGTCATCAGTTCCACTTCACCAAATATTGCTTTCCGAGAGTAAATGCACAAGTTCCTATAAAAAAATACCAAAATCGCTATAGGTGCGCCTATATTGAAGAGTTCCCTCAATTTCTCTAGGATCCCATCATCAGATCCTGACCTGATGGCAATGGGACCACCTGGAAAGTATAGCCTTTCAAACAAAAAAAGAATTTTCCAAAACTGAGAACCCCCTCCTATTCTGAAGTCGGTTAAAAATAATTTATAGCCAGAGTGCATCCGATGACATTTCCAATAAGCCCCAACACGGCTAGGATACATTGTTTTATTACTGTCCCGAGTTCAATGGTACCATTTTCATCAGAAGCATTTATTTAAATTTGCTTCGTCATAGTCGTTTAACTATCTTAATCGAGATATCTTATCGCCACCCGTGAAATACTTATCATTGATGAGTTCCTGTAGCCATCTGTGGTCTTCTTCGTCAGTTCCACTTCACCAAATCATACTTCCTGAATGCAAATGCTTGATTTGTTGACGAAAATACCAAAATCACTATGTGTTTGCCAATAATATTTGAGGATTTCCCTCAATTCCTCATGGATCCTATCATCAGAACTGGATTTGGATAAAAATGGGACCAATCTGGGAGTCCAATCCTTTCAAATTAAAAAAAAAAATTAAATCGGTTTATAAATGACAGTAACAAACATTAAAAAAAAACATACAACCGAATTGATAACCTCCTCCTTTTTTTGAAATCGGTTAAAAATAGTAACGAAGTCAGAACTGTGCATTGCATATATTTAAAAAGAAGTAATTGAACGAGTCTGTTGCGCACACTACAGTTTTTAGAATTTTTGTCCGTTTGTTGTTTGTCGGGATGTATGTTCCGGATTGGCGCAAAAAGCGGTTGATTGAATTTAGAGGAAATTTGGCATACAGATGTTTTAGAACCTGGATTAACACGTAGGGTAGGTACTAATTTGATATATTCCAACATACACGCGGGCGAAGCCGCGGGCAAAAGCTAGTAAAATCAATAAGGAAAAAAATTGCACGAAAAAACGTAAAAACCACATTTTTCTTTTTCCCATTCAAAATCCAATTTTGGTTTGCAAGGTAAGAGATATGCAGGAATAATATAATATAATATAATTACTATAATATAATTACTTTATTTCACAAAAAATACAGATTTCAAATGTAGAATAAAGACAATTTAAAAGTGCTTTGGTAGTAACACAATACAGTACAATCTAGGAACTAAAATCTGTACACAATAAGGAAAACCCTGCCTCTCAAACTAGGTAACCTGTATCTTGAGAGACAGGGATTCAGCTTAAAATTGATGCTATAGTATTTATAGTAGACTGTCGATCTACCCGAGCATTCTAAGGAAATATTATGTAGGAAAATATATTTACGTTCACTTGATATGTGTGTTTGTGTGTGAGCGTGTATGTATGTGTGTGGGCGCAGGTGTGTGTATGTTTGTGTGTGCGCGGGTGTGTGTGTATGTATATGTGTGTGTGTGTGTGTGTGTGGGTATGTAATTAGAAATATATAAGTACATAGGTAGTTAGACAACATACTTGAGTAAAGACTCTGTTTTCAGGTAGTCCTGTTTCAGTAGCCATTCCGTTAATTTTGATTTTACTTCATGTTTATTTAGATCGACTATCTTTATTTTTTTGTGAATTTGTTTGTAGATGTATGTACTTAATGTGTAGTATTGGTGTTGAGCGAAGGCGGTTTTGTGGGGGGTGCTAATGGGTAATTTCTTCCTTTTTTTAGGGTCAGTAGGGGGAACACTACCGTGTTTTCTTAAAGTAGACCGCAGTAGAAAGAGCTGGCGAACAGAAAGCACTTGTGAGTCAGCGTATAGTTTCGTAGTGGGACAGCGATAAGGTTTGCGAAACATTACCTTCAGCACGGCTCTCTGCGCTCTTTCAATCCTCAGAAGACTGGTTTTGTTTGCACCACCCCAAACTGTGATGCAATATCCAATGACAGATTGACATAATGCATAATACACCATCTTCAGGGTTTCAGGCGCTGCTGAGTCTCTGAGGGATTTGAAAGTATGCAAAAGTTTCATAGACCTAGCAGTAATAGCGTCAACCTGTTTGTCCCATCGTAGTCCTCCGTCTATTTGGACACCCAGATATTTCACGTTATCTGTTCTTGTGAGTTTCGGACATAAACAGTGGGGAGATTGTGTGGAGCAGGTGTGAGCTGTTATGGAGAATGACTTTTCAGGTAAGTTGTTTCGTCGAATAGCGAATGGAATGTACGAGGTTTTATCGCAATTCAGGGTAAGCAAGTTTAGGTTGAGCCATGTCATGATAGTTGTTATTGCCACTTCAGCGTGGCATTTAACGCTATCCCAACTTGGTCCGTAAACTATGACTGCGGTGTCGTCTGCATACGCAAAGATTTTAGAGTTGGGGATGGTCAAATTACACAACTCATTGACGTATATTTGGAAGAGGGTGGGTCCTAGAATGCTTCCCTGAGGCACACCGTAAGTGTTTATTATTATTTCATCACTTACATGTTCTCCTATTTTCACTCGTTGGGTCCGGTTGCTGAGATAATCTTTGAAAATTTCGAGGGAGTTTCCTCGTACCCCTAGGAGTTCCAATTTAGATATAAGTTTAGGAACAGATACTGTGTCAAACGCTTTAGAGAGGTCCAAAAATATCCCTAGACTTTTAACGCCACTGTCAAGGTTCCTCGCAACCAACTGTGTTAGATCCAGAACTGCATCCTCAGTTGAGATTCCTGAGCGAAAACCATACTGATTATTTGCTATGAGCCTATGTATGCTGAGGAATTTTTTTAAAGCATTATTCAAGATCCTTTCCAGTATCTTGGAGAGCGCTGGTAGGACCGATATGGGTCTATAATTGTTGACACAGTTTCTGTTCCCTCCCTTATGAATTGGATGAATAACAGCTTTTTTAAGCGCATCAGGAAAGATGCCTTTTTGAAGGCAACAGTTAAAAATATACGTCAATGGCAGCGTCAAGATCTGGCGGCAACTCTTTAACACTAGGGGAGATATGCCATCCCAACCTATTGCGCAATCATTTCGCAATTGCAGAATAAGTGACTCCACTTCTGATTCATCAACCTCAAGTATTACAAGAGAGTTGGCGGGGTTGGGTGTTGTATTGTGACTTAATCTCCTAGGTAGGTTTGTAGGTTGATGAGACTGGGACAAGATTTTTTCAGCCAAGTTCGTTCCTATATTGCTGAAAAATCTACACACTTCGTTTGCGGATGATATAGCGTTGTCACAGATATCCAACAGTTCGACCGGGCTAGTTTTCTTTTTGGTGGTATTTGTGATTTGTTTTACCGTTTTCCAAAGTGCTTTAGGGTTATTCCGAGATTTTTCAAGTTCGCTTTTCTCATAGGCAATTTTTAGTTTTCGGAGCAAGTTATTACAAAAATTCCGGTACCGCGAATACGTTATTTTCAGGATAAGATTATTGGGATCTTTCCTTAATCTATTATGCAATCGGTCACGGTTTTGTATACACTTTAAAATGCCTGTGGTTATCCATGGTTTTATTATTCTTTTTTTCCTAGGGATTTTAATTTGTTTTGTGTGCTTGTCAATGACTGAGGAGATGATTTTTATGAAGGCATTCATGGACAAATTGGGGTCAGTAATTTTGTACAAGTGGGAGAAATCAGAGTTTTCTAAATCTAACTTAACTGCTTCGTAATCTATGCGGGTAGCTATGTGAAGTGGTATAGTGTCAGGGTTTGTGTTAGCAATATCAAATAACACTGGTTTGTGATCCGTGATGTGTGAATCTAGTACAAGGGTAGTAACAGGCAGGGTACTTTTAACAAATACATGATCCAGACAGCTATCCAGTCGAGTGTTGAATCGGTGGGTAGGAAGTAGACCGTGGGAGGCATTTAACATAAGATAGTCGAGACAGCGGTTATCTGTACTACTGGGTTTGAGATCTATATTAATATCTCCCACGAGAATTATATTTTTAAAGGAAGATAGGCTTGCGTAGACATTATTTAAACTATCCAGAAATTTTTCGGTACTCTCTTTGGAACTGTATGACGGGGATCGGTACACTGCCACAATAGCGGTATTTTGGTTAGCCATATTGCATACCAAGCAATTCCCACTCACAAATTCTGGTTCCCATTCTGAGGTCCGGAGAGTTTGTTTTGTAAAGATAACAATCCCGTCATTTTGATTATTGTTTATAGTGGTACAATAGGAATCATATCCAGCTAAAACAGGCACATTACTGACTTTACTAAGCCAACATTCTGTAAGGACTACCACGTCTAAATCAAGTTTCAGTGAGTGTAATAATAGCTGGGCTTGGTCAAAGTTCTTATTTAAGCTACGGATGTTTAAATGTAGTATTTTTATGTTTCTGTTAGTGTTATTAACATAGTCAACACAATTTTCTGGGGCACAGTTAAATGAGTCACCTACTGTTAGCGAGTCAAGCTCGCGGCTTATACTGATTATGCTATCCATTGGGAGAGTGTAGAGAGAGCAAGAGGTGACCCAAAGCGTAGTCTTGAATAGTTAGGACTTGCCTAATATGCAATATGTCGTTTATTATTAGTTTTTTTGTGTAAGGTAGAATGTTATAGGAAGTGTCATTGTATGAGTGAGTTGTGAGTGTATTCTTGTATAGGGTATGTATGCCATTTTGTGTAAGGTAGAATGTTATAGGAAGTGTCATTGTATGAGTGAGTTGTGAGTGTATTCTTGTATAGGGTATGTATGCCATTTTGTGTAAGGTAGAATGTTATAGGAAGTGTCATTGTATGAGTGAGTTGTGAGTGTATTCTTGTATAGGGTATGTATGCCATTTTGTGTAAGGTAGAATGTTATAGGAAGTGTCATTGTATGAGTGAGTTGTGAGTGTATTCTTGTATAGGGTATGTATGCCATTTTGAGATTTTATCTGTGTGGTTAAGTGAATGTTGCATAATTTGTGTGTGTTTATAAATTTAGAAGCAAGTACAATATCTAAAATTAATAATACTATACAGACGGATGCTAATATTATAAAGTTTTTGACAATATGGATTGCTAGTCACTTGCCAGTGTAACCTATATCTTGTAGACATTTTTCAGAACTGATTAACATATGTTTGTCACCTTCTTGTTTGCGTAAAAATATGTTACCGTTTGAGACCCAACAGAACTTAAAATTGTGGGTTTTCGCGAACTCTCTTGACTGATAATACAGTTTTTTGGTGTTACCCGGAAGCTGTTCCGTGACATAAACCGGATGACACGTTCCGGAAATGCCAATGAGACCAGTATTCAGTTTATCTTGCCTTGCCCTGGTTTTGTTGAAAGTTCGAACTGCAGATATGAGTGTGTCCTTTATCATAATAGAAGAAAATTCTGCTATAATTGGTCGTGATATGGTCGATGGGTTCGATGACTTCCCCGGCAAGCGATAAATATCCCTCAGTTCAGAGTCCCGAATGGAGACACCGACAGCTTCACCAATGCTGCATAATGTTTTTGCAAGTGTGGCATTGGTTTCAGTATTACTTTGCGGTATATTCCGGATTTCGATGCCCGACGACCTTGATTTATGATGCAGATCTTGTATTTTTTTCTCTAAACTTTCTATATACTCTCTCTGTTCCCGGCGTTCCCTTCTTAGGTCTTCAACTTCTTTCTTCAGCCCCTCAAATCGTTGGTTTATGAAAGACATAGATCTAACCATCTCCTCGTTTGATTTTTGTATTTCCGTGTTAGCTGCTTGAATCTGGGTGTTCTGGGATTTAATTTCCCCAATGTCAGTCGCCAGTTTAGCCATCAAAGTGGTTTGAGTCGCAAGTACCTTCGCAATTGACGAGTCCTGTTCCTCCTTCCAATTTGCGAGTTGAGTTTGAAGGTCGTGCGAGCTTAATGTAGTGGCGCCTTGTGGCGAGTCCGCCTTCCGGGCTCTTTTATTTCGATTAGTGTTTACATTATCACTCACCATTGCATGGGCTATATCCGAGTCCGTTTTGGTCTGGGACTGACAAAGGTTGTTTGTTTGCGTTTTCGGCGTGCTCGGGGGAGTGCGTCTTATAGTGGACATGTTTCAAAATAGTTGTGATGCAAACAATAGCAAAAACTCGTAGACTTTGTCACAATCGATAAGCGGATAAGCGCGTGAGCACTGCGTAAACCAAGCTGCGCAGTCAACAAGCAAGGCAAGCGGTCGAATTTCGGTCGGAGCCACACTTAGAGCTCAGGCTAAGGTGGTCGTGATCGACGGGTTGGTTAGAAACAGCTTTCCGTCCAGTATTACTTGAGCTACTGCCAATCCAATTCAACCTATACAAATGTAGTCAGGTTGACTCATTTATTCCGGCGATAAGGAAGTTTTAATAACTTAGCAGTTAGTTAGCAGAATTCGCTAACACGCAGATGTTTGTATACGGTTGTGGTAGTTGAAGATTTAAATTGAATAAACAATTCAAACTTTCAAAAAAAGATGCAGTTGCGGGGCTCGAACTCGGTACTTCTCACGACGGCGTAAGGTGTGTAGCGGCTTACGCCTCGAGACCACTGGAGCTATGATGAATAGTGCAAATTTGGGGTTCTCGTCCAAGTAATTTGTGGGACGCAGACAAGTGTCATTGACCCATTCAAGGTCAAAGCACTTCGACACAGAGACAAAGAAAGATTTTTAACGTTCACTTTTAAAACTTGTAATGTTTTTGTTTGTAACTTTGTTGATAGTTTGTACACAGTTATAGTTTTTTCACAGCCTATTGCAGGTTTTATTCAGCACGTATTAATGTAACTTTGGAGTAGATTGCTGCACCTTATACTGGGTTGATGAATTAAAATGTTCGCGAGCAAAACGAGCACATCTACCTGACACCGAGGGTAACGGCCCTATAGTTGCTTAGGTGTGTGTAGTAGGCAGAGTAATAAATAAAAGTCAATCTGCTAGGTACTCACGGTTGTATTGAGCAACACACACACAACACATAAAACAGTCAGAAGGAGAATAGTCACATTTACGAAAGGCACGCACAGTCACGATAGTCACGGCACATTTATAAAAGTTAGTTTTGGAACAATATAGATATTAATAAGGAAACAAGGTGTCACGAAACTCATGCGCAGCCGAGCGTCGCGTTAGCTAGATCCGACTGAAGGTCACGGCAAGGTGATCGAACGCTCGCTGCATTTCACTCCCACCTGAGCGTCTACCGGCTACGTCATAATGACGTAGCTCGGCGTGCGCGAGTCCAGTAGTATACGGTACGGGGTGGTCCGTCATCAACCAACATAGATAATAAGACGTAATTATATTATTGTATTATTTGATGACGGTGAATGTGAATGTTGTGTTAGTTATGTTTCTTGATACAAATATATGTAAATAAATATTATGATGTGTTTGTACATAAATGTGTTGTGTTGTGTAAGTATATAATATAAATGAATAAATAATATGGTAGGTATGTACCCTACACCACCCCCCTCCAGAGACCGTCAAGGGCGATAAAAATCTGGGAACTTCACACGACGTCCGGAACGAGTTTCATACTCTTTTATGTCGCCAGATGGGTACCTGGGTACCTTGGTATGGGTATCTTCTTCCGGATCAGCTTTGTCGGCCAATATGTAGGCTGGCTTTAGGCGGTCTATTGAGACCGTGATCTGTTTTCCCTTAAATAGAATTTTGTAGTGTTTATCACTCCTGTGCAGAACTTTGTGAGGACCTGTGTAGGCTGGTTGCAGCGAGCTACGTAATGCGTCTTCACGGAGGAACACGTGATCAGTGGTCAGCAGATCCTTAAAAACAAAAATGCTCATTTTTTTGTGACGGGAAGCTGGAGTTGGGTGTAATTTCTGAGCAAAGTTACGAATGCGCGCAGTAAATTCCGTGATGTCGGTCGTTCCGTCATCACTGGGAGTAAAAAATTCTCCTGGGAGTCTTAGCTGCTCGCCATATACAAGTTCGGCGGAAGACGCTTGGACATCCTTTTTGAATGCGCTCCTTATGCCAAGCAATACCCACGGCAAGGACTCTGTCCACTTGTTATTGGCATGGCACATGATGGACGCCTTGAGTTGCCTGTGAAAACGCTCCACCATGCCATTGCACGCCGGGTGGTATGCCGTTGTCCGCTTGTGCTGGAAACCAACAATTTTTGACAATTGTTCGAACAGAGCCGACTCAAACTGACGGCCTCTGTCCGTAACAATGACAGTAGGACAGCCAAACCGGGCAATCCATCCGGACAGCAATGCTTTAGCTACTGTCTCGGCAGTAATGTCGACAATAGGTATGACCTCTGGCCACCTGGTTAATCGGTCGACTGCCGTCAGACAGTATCTAAAGCCTTCTGAAATTGGTAGCGGGCCCACAAGGTCGATGTGGATCGTGGTGAACCTGGCGCGTGGGAGGTGAAACGTCCCTAAAGGTGCGGAAACGTGACGGCTCACCTTAGCCCGCTGGCATGCGAGGCAAGCTCGTGCCCACTCCCTGCAGTCCTTCCTGACGCCTGGCCAAACGAAGCGCTCTGCAATTAATTTGGTAGTCGCTGAGACGCCTGGGTGACTGAGAGAGTGCAAGCTGTCGAAGACTTGTTTCCGCAGCATTTTGGATACAAATGGCCTGGGGGACGCTGTACTGACATCGCAGTACACAGTTGAACGCTCTCCAGGGATTTGCACTTTCTCCAGTACTAGAGAAGATCCATCCTGAAGAAGTTTCTTCAGTTCTGGATCTGTGGCTTGTGCTTTTGCGAGGATATCGAGACTGACTGGAGCTTGTAGCTCCTCCACTCGAGACAAAGGGTCGGCCACGATATTGTCTTTACCAGAAATGTGTCTAATGTCGGTGGTGAATTGGGCGATGAAGTCTAGGTATCGAAATTGGCGTGGCGAGCAGTTTTTCTTCCTCTCATGGAATGCAAAACTGATCGGCTTATGGTCCGTATACACGACAAAGTGCCTAGCCTCCAGCATGTGGCGAAAGTATTTGATGGCCTCATAAATGGCCAGCAGTTCTCTGTCATAGGGAGAATACTTTGCTTGCGAAGGGCTGAGCTTCCGGGAAAAGAAAGCTAATGGCTGCCAACCATCGTCACTAAGCTGCTGTAACACCGCGCCAATTGCAGTATCCGACGCATCGGTAACCAATGCGAGTTTGGCATTGCAATCGGGGTGAGCTAATAAAGCAGCATTAGCTAGGCTTTCCTTGCAGTCCTCGAATGCCTGCAAAGTATTCTCCGCAAGGCATATAGGATGCGAGCCCTTTACTTTACCGATCAAGAGATTGTGAAGTGGCGCCTGTATTTGAGCTGCGTGGGGCATGAAACGCCTGTAAAAATTAATCATGCCTAAGAATCGGCGCAACTGCCGAACGTCTTTAGGCTGAGGGAACTTCTTGATGGCGTCGACCTTAGTGTCAAGTGGTTTGGTGCCCTTTTCGGAGATATTGTAACCTAAGAAGGTTACCTCTGAGACACCGAAAACGCACTTGGACGTGTTTATCAACATGCCGAAGTCCTTCATTCTAGTGAAAATGATGCGAAGATGGTCCTCGTGCTCTGCTTCTGTCCTGGAGAAGACCAAGAAGTCGTCCAAATAGCAATAGCAGAAGTCTAGTCCTCTCGTCATCTCGTCAACAAAACGTTGAAATGTCTGGCCTGCGTTGCGCAGACCAAACGTCATGTACGGGAATTCGTACAGACCGAACGGTGTGGTGATCGCCGTCTTCGGGATGTCGTCCGGGCTGACTGGTATCTGATTATAGGCTTTCACGAGGTCAATAGTGCTGAAAACTCGACAGCCTGAAATGCTGTGTGCAAAATCGTGAATATGCCTAATCGGGTACCTGTCAGGAACGGTCCGCGCGTTGAGCATACGGTAATCTCCGCAAGGTCGCCAACCGTTGTCTTTTTTCGGCGCGAGATGAAGTGGGGATGACCAAGGACTCTCCGAGGGTCTGGCAGTTCCGTTGGCCAACATCAGCTGGAACTCCTGCTGGGCAATTTTTAATTTGTCTGGCGCTAATCGCCGAAATGAAGAAGATACTGGAGGGCCTGGGGTCGTGCGGATATGGTGTACAGTGTTATGTGGTGTAGTGCGTAGTGTTCCGGCGGGTCGGGTGATGTCGGGAAAGCTTTCTAAAATTTTGTGATACCTTGAATCACCAGAAGTAACCTTTACAGAATATAAAGACGAATCTGAGTGATTCGAGGCTAAAGCAAAAACATTGGTGCTACTATCTATTAGCCGTTGGTTTCTACAGTCAACGGTCAATGAGTAAAAACAAAGAAAGTCTACTCCGATAATCGGTTTAGTAACATCAGCTACCACAAAACGCCACTTAAAGTCTCTACGAAGTCCTAGATTTAAGTTGAGTTCGAGGAAACCATACGTTCGAATGGGCGTCCCATTCGCGGCCACGAGTTGGTAGTTCGTAGGTGCACGACGATCGCTGAGCAGACGACGAGGGTAGACGCAGAGGTCGCTTCCAGTATCGACCAGAAACTGCGTCTTCGTGCTTCGGTCTACAACGAATAGGCGACCAGTAGAAGCGGGGCAATCGTCTGTCGCCATTACCGACTGCCCGCGGAGTTTCCCTTCTTATAGTCGCAGGGCTTTATGCAACGCTTGGCCTTCTCACCGTGCGTTGAATGATACCAGCACTCTGGGTGCTTCCGATAGCTGGAATCTGAGCGGGTTGAGGATCGCTGGCGTGAGTTGCGTCTCGTGTTTCGATTACGACTGTGCGAACGATTACGCGATCGACTGTCACGCAGCTGCACCGTCAAGTCTTTCATCACACGTTTGAGTTCCGCGATTTCGGCTGCCATCTCACTCACGGTGGGTCCTGCTGCCGAAGTTGATGCTACGTGGCTTGATGGTGCGACGATGTCCTGGACGCGGTCTGCCAGCTCAGCCAATGCCTCCAAGGTGCTGTGAGGTTGCGATGCTAGGAGGGGCTGGATACTGCTGGGGAGTCGGCTACTCCAAATAGTGCGCACAAAGTCCTCAGGCACAGCTGGTCCAGCTAACCCCTGCAGATGGCGCAGGAACTGCGACGGCTTCCGGTCTCCCAGCTCCTCATGCATCAACAGTTGCTTCACCTTCTTCTCCTGGGAGGCTGAGAGGCGCTTCACCAATTCGGTCTTCAGCTTGCCGTAACGGTTGGTGGTAGGAGGAGACATGATAACATCTTTCACCTCCTTTGAAATTTGAGGCTCAAGGTGTCCGACCATTGCGGGATGTTCGAAAGAGTTACCGTGGCCCCGGCACAGGCAACAGAAGGAACACGGGTGGGTTTTAGTCAGTAAAAGTCTGACACGCCCTCCCGCTCCGCCCAGAGCGGGAGAAGTCATTTGATGATTTCCCATCCACAAAAAAAAAAAAAAAAAAAAAAAAGGTGTCCGACCACATAATTAAATTTCGTGACGTCATTCGTCACCCCTGCTATCTCGAACTGCGCTTCTATTTGTGCGAACCAGATGTCCGGCTCTTCTGGCCAAAATGGTGGCAACTTTATTGACACACGGTAAATGTCATGTACAGTGAAACGCGCTTTGCTTGGCGCGGTTTTTGCTTTACGTGTTCTGCCGGTTGTGACGAAGCGGTGTGCTCGGACTCACTATCACTCATCTTAATAAAAGTGTTCTACTCGGGGTCACCAGTATAGTTGCTTAGGTGTGTGTAGTAGGCAGAGTAATAAATAAAAGTCAATCTGCTAGGTACTCACGGTTGTATTGAGCAACACACACACACACACACAACACAGAAAACAGTCAGAAGGAGAATAGTCACATTTACGAAAGGCACACACAGTCACGATAGTCACGGCACATTTATAAAAGTTAGTTTTGGAACAATATAGATATTAATAAGGAAACAAGGTGTCACGAAACTCATGCGCAGCCGAGCGTCGCGTTAGCTAGATCCGACTGAAGGTCACGGCAAGGTGATCGAACGCTCGCTGCATTTCACTCCCACCTGAGCGTCTACCGGCTACGTCATAATGACGTAGCTCGGCGTGCGCGAGTCCAGTAGTATACGGTACGGGGTGGTCCGTCATCAACCAACATAGATAATAAGACGTAATTATATTATTGTATTATTTGATGACGGTGAATGTGAATGTTGTGTTAGTTATGTTTCTTGATACAAATATATGTAAATAAATATTATGATGTGTTTGTACATAAATGTGTTGTGTTGTGTAAGTATATAATATAAATGAATAAATAATATGGTAGGTATGTACCCTACAGCCCTAATGCGCCCTTTGTAAGTACTTTTTGGCATCCTGAAGTCTAACTGAGCGTGGCAATCCCTCAAGCTTCTGAATATCTGTTAAAAAGCGCGGTCGGGGTCAAACATTCGGCCGCAGCTGGATTATACTAGAACCCAATCTTTACGTGTCTGGCTTTTTTTTTGTGGATGGGAAATCATCAAATGACTTTTCCCGCTCTGGGCGGAGCGGGGGGCGTGGTGTCAGACTTTTACTGACTAAAACCCACCCGTGTTCCTTCTGTTGCCTGTGCCGGGGCCACGGTAACTCTTTCGAACATTCCGCAACCCTGGCTGGCATCGGCCCTAGCGGACCCCTTCAATTGTGCTGACATTTCTTTGAGGCGCGCGTGGAACACAACACGCCATCGACTCGGGCCTTGTCCTTACCGGACGGCGAGCTACCCATTGCTCGCCGTCCGCAAGCCCACGCCTACGGTGGCCGGGAATCGGCTGCCAATTCCCGACGCCCAGGGCGTCTCCTGCTGCGACTAGGAGCGTGAGGGCGCAAAGCTTGCCTCTCCCTTACGCGTCCCGCCTCCTCCTTCGCGAGCATTACTGCTTCGCAGAAGGAGGTAATGGCTTCCCATGTACTCTCGCTCCGTACCATGGCCTGGACCAGGGCCGGACGCGAGAGATCGCCGCCGCCGATCGCTTCCGCGAGGACACGGCGGTGCTCCGCCCAAGCCGGGCAGACCTCCGCCGTATGCTCCACCGTGTCCTCCGGGCGATCCACACAGTGGTGACACCCGGGCGTTTTCTCCCGCCTTATCCGGAATAGGTACCTCCCGAAGCACCCGTGTCCGGTGAGAACCTGCTAGGCGTGTGTAACTCTTTACGGAGCCGACTCACTGATCCGGATCATTGAAGTGATTCAAAAGATTGGTTCAGTAGCAACGTTTCAAACGCATCATTTGGACCTGAAACATTACTTTGCTCTGTGCTCTTTCCGCGCGACGCGTCGCTTGCGAAGCGACTGAGCAGTGAGCCAGAGAGGGAAACTGAGGCACACTGAGTTACTTTACTACTGACTCTCGAGTCGCGAGTGAGCGGACGACATATTACAATCTATACAAGTCGGAAAGAGATATCAAATGAGATGTGTATCACTCATACTCTCACACTTTTTTGCTGTCGTTATCCATGCACATAAAAATGACCACTAAAGCGCTTACATATCAAATACTATAAGGTCGTTTTTTGCATAAAATGTTTGCACTAACAACTACAAAGCCGATGATACAAATGATCCAAATGAAACATATCAGTGTTTCGGATCATTTTAGTGAGCCAGATGCAAATGTTCCAATCGCAAAAATGATACACTTTGCCCACGCCTAGAACCTGCGTCAGGCGGAAGGTGAGGACGCCGTGGCGCCTCTCCAGCCACTCCTCAAAGAGGGGACTTATCGCCGCAATTGTGGCGTGCCCAGCGCTGGGTTGCGACAATCACACTCTCCATGCCGCCATGAGATCCTGCCGGAGATCTGTCCGCCGTGCCGCGATTTCTCGCGGTACGTGTCTGGCTAGGAAAGACATCAATAAGTTTCATGACTACTTTTCCTTGGAATTCTTACTCTTCAATTCTCTATTTGCTGGATTTTGCGACTTATTACTTTTAATGAATACAATATTGACAACTGACTACATTTTGGAGTGATGAATATGATTTTGAATTGTTCTTTGGAAAAACACTATTATTTAGGGAACACCAGATTTTTTTTCGCGATTTCAGGTTTGGTCCCATAGTAAAAATTGTTCATAATGATGAGTACAATGATTCCTTAAGACAGACGACACCGCGTGCGCAGTGGCACCCTCATCGTTTGTTTGGTTATTTCTTTTATTTTATAATTAAAATACAGAAAATGAGCATGTTAGAGCGGGGGCACACGATGCGTTGCGGCGGCGGTGCGGCGCCGGAACGGTGTCGCTGCGTCGTCTTACATAGAAATATCTGTGGCATGTCACACGATGCGCTCCGGCGCCGCACCGGACTTGCAACCACCGAGACGAGGCGGGGAGGGGTGAATGCGTTGCGACGTCGGAGTGGCACCGCTCAGTTGTTTACAATCCATTTTTATTAACAGACTGTCCAACAGTGCTGGGGTGCCGGCGGCGCCGCTGCGACATAACAACGTTGCGGCGCCGCACCGCTCGTGTGCCCGCCGATACGGCGAAATCTTTGCGGTGCGGCGCCGCAACGCATCGTGTGCTCCCGCTCTTACGTTGTATTGAATTGAATTGAATTGAATTGAATTTATTTATTTGTTAGAATATTATTGTTACATAGATGTCACAAAAAATATGATGTCCATAATATTCTGCTGTTTCCAGCGTACAAATATTTCAAAGAATTAAAATTAATATTAAACCATACAATGTCGAGAATAAGGAAAACGTTAAAAGACTACTATCAAATACAATGTCAGGGGTTATTAATCATAATGTCAAGAATTATTAAATACAATGTCTGGGGTTATTAATTATAATGTCAAGAATTATTAAATACAATGAAGAGAAGAAAAAAAAAATACGAAAAATTTCAATACAATGTCATAGAAATGAAATTCCATTCAATTATTAGGATGTAAGTCGTCGTCTAATTTAAATTTAGAATCAAATTTTTCATTTAAAAATTCATTGGTTGAGTAGTAACACTTTTGCAATAGAAAGTTAAATAGTTTCTTTTTAAATGTCATGAGGTTAAGACTTTTAAAAACATTAGGTAATTTATTATAAATTTGAATTGCCATACAGTAAACATTATTCGAAAATAGTTTAATTTTTTGTTGGGGTGCACATAATTTGTGGATATTTCGACTTTTCCTTATTACAACATCGTTGTGTACTTGAAATAAAGCTAAGTTTTTACGTACAAAGACACAAAGTTCGAATATATATAAAGATGGGAGTGGTAATATTTTTAATTTTTTAAAGATTGGGACACAGCTTTGTAATCGTTGGGCTTTAGTCATTGATCGAATACATTTCTTTTGGGCTCGGAATGCTTTAATAGTATCAACAGAATTTCCCCATATAATGATGCCGTAGCGGAGAATTGATGCTACGTAACCATGATAAGCCTGAAGTGCTGCATTGATACCAGCTACGCGAGTTATTCGGTTTAATACAAATACAAATTTTTGCAGCTTAGTGCATAGTTTATCAAGGTGTACTTTCCAGTTGCAATACTTATCTAATGTTATCCCCAAAAAAGTAGCACTTTCAACCTCTTCTATAGTGTTATTTGCATATCTAATTTCTAATTGGTGACGTTTGCTATTATAAGTTTGGAACTGTATAAGTTTGGTTTTACTAATATTGACATGTACATTGTTGTCTTTTAGCCATTCTATTATTTTGTTTAACGTGTCATTCATCTCTTTTTCGTATTTGGTGATATTTTTATCGGTGAGTTCAATACTAAGAGTTGTATCGTCGGCGTACAGAATGCAAGAATATGGGGTTACGTTGGGCAAATCATTGATATATAGCAAGAACAAAAAGGGTCCTAATATACTGCCCTGGGGAACACCACATGAGTTTTGACGATAAGAGGATCTATGTATTTTATATTCTGATAAAGTATTCCTCGATATTTCTACGCATTGTTGGCGATTATTTAGATAAGATTCTATCCACTGTAATGCGTTTCCCCTAATACCATAACGATTCAGTTTGAAGAGGAGCAGTTTGTGATCTACGAAGTCAAATGCTTTTGACATATCGAGAAATATCGATGCTATTGGCCTCTTCTCATTCAGACTAGAGGTAATCATTTTCACAAGAGAGAAACATGCAAGTGTTGTTGATTTATTTTTCCTGAAACCGAACTGTTCCTCTTTTAAAATTGAGTGTTTTATTATAAAGGAGTGCAGTTTATCGTACATAATTCTTTCAAAAATCTTAGAAATTACGGGTATTAGAGTAATCGGTCGATAGTTATTCATGTCATTTTTATCTCCTTTTTTGTATAAAGGCTTGTCTATCGAATATTTTAGTCTAGCGGGGAATACACCTTGAAATAATGAAAGATTAATAATGTGGGCCAGGGGATGAGATTTATTATTATTTATTATTTATTTATTTAAACCACAATTATAACACCTTCACAGATTGACCCAAGGCGATGTTATAACAATCTAAAAATATAAAAATAAATGACCTGTAAGCAAACTTACAAAGAATAATCTACTTACTACTATAACAATTACAAACATAGCAACGTTTATAATATCAAACCTGTTTCAATTATTATTTGTGCCATTTGAATGAATTTCGGCAGGTTTTGCCCAAATATATCCTCCGATACTGTAATAATGTTAATAATACGCGCGGCTCGTGACATCGGGGCAAACTTGAGTAGGTTAGTCCTAGCCGCTGGCACGTCTAACAGAGCGGGGCGGCGGCGCGCACTCACGCACCCGTCCGGCGCGCGCAGGCGCAGCGCCGCCAGCACCTCGGGGTGGTGCAGCAACCCTAGCAGTATGCGAGCTATGTACTTAACCAGCGCGACGTCCCTTCTAACTGCCAGCCTGGTGTATCCGACCATGCCCAGGACGAACAGACTCGGGTACATCAGGGGATAAAAGGGATACACCCCGTACTGCTTACGGTAAAGAAATCTTGTAAACTTGTTTTGAATTTTTTCCAACATGAGGCTGTATTTTCCTTCATGCGGATTCCAAATAATTGCATTTGTTTCTAGGTGGCTCCTCACAAGTGCATTATACAAAGCTTTAACAGCAGCAGTATCGGTAAAATCCTTACACTGTCTCAAGATGAAACCAAGATTTCTGAAAGCCCTGCCGCACGTCTCAACTATGTGTTTGCGGAACGTTAGCTCCGATACCATCTGTACCCCCAGGTCTCGTACATGTGAGACGCGCGGTATAACTTCACTGTCCATCTCGTAAGGATGCTGTAATGGAGCACGCGCGCGGCTGTAGCTCATCACACAACACTTTTTAATATTAAAATGCAACTTGTTGGATTTACTCCACTGGACTACATTATCAATGTCAGACTGGAGTCGATTGCAGTCGGAAGTGTCCTCAACTTTTAGGAATAATTTTAAGTCGTCTGCAAACAGTAGACACTTCGCCTCTTTCACAACTGTTGGCAGATCATTAATTATTAAAATGAACTCCAAAGGTCCAATATTACTCCCTTGACTTACCCCGGAGATATATATTTAGAGCAACGTTTAAGAATTTTCGTATTGATATCGTCATACCCAGTTGAGTTAGTTGAGTTTAAAGAATTAATAATTTTATACACAGTATCTTCATTAGTTGGAGTCAAGAAAATGGAATCCGATATGTCAGTGAAGGTATGTTTATAGTCAAGGTGTGTCTCAGAATTAGGGATATTAGGTTTGTTTGTCATGTTTATAAAAAAGTCATTAAATTTATTGGCAATTGTATCGGCATTAGTGTATTTGCACTGATCATCTTTGATAGAGGTAATTTCAGCGTTATTATCGATATCTGTACTGTTCTTTTTAATAATGTCCCAGGCGGCTTTACATTTATTGTTCGATTGAAGAATATAACGAGTATTATCAATTTTCTGAGCATGTAATATACATTGTCTCAGTATTCTAGTATAATTTTGGTAGTTCTTTAGGTTTTGATTTTTATTAGAATTTAATAGTCTATATTTTAGGTACATACTACGTTTCCTGACACAACATCTTTTTATTCCTTTTGTTATCCATTTACTTTTTCGCGGTTTGTTTGTAATTTTTACTTTGAGTATGGGAAAACAGAGATTATAAAAAAGGGACAGTGTATCATGAAAGTGATTGAATGCTATATCAGTATCATCTGACTCGTAAATTTCTGAAAAGGAAAGAGACGATATGCATGATATAAACTTTTTTATGTTGTGTTGACTCAAATCTCTTCTCTTTTGGAACCAAAATTGTTTTCTGCATCTTGTAGTATCTACAGACGAATGGAAAGAAATGGACTGACCGGTCTCATGATCAGATAAAGCAAGGATATGTATTTGAGGCTGAACATTAGGTATGTCGCTTGCGATGAGATCTAAACATGATGATTTTCTTGTGGGTTTAGTAATATGGTTAGAGATGTTATAGTTCTGTAAGATACCTTCTAATTCTTTATAATTATTGTTACACTTTAATGCGTCAATGTTCCAATCTCCACAAAGTATTATTTTATTTTTATTTCGTTTTGTTATTTTCTTTAAAACATCCTCTAGGTTTTTTAAAAACAGACTTAAATTTGAATTTGGAGTACGGTAAATACAGATAACAATGACTTTAAGAGTGATAATTTCTATTGCACAATATTCGAAATCATATATTAATGGCGTAACCAAGTTAGGGATAGGTTTACATTCAAGGTCCTTGTTAACCATTATGCAGGTTCCACCTCACCGTTGGTGTGGTCTTGAGAAAGATGAGACTAGCTTGTAATTTTTTAGTATTAAGTTACTTTCTGATCCTCTTTTTATGAAAGTTTCAGAAAAACATAGGATATCAATGATTGTACCGTTTGCATGCAGTTCTTGTAAAGTTATTTGTAATAAATCTGTTTTATTTAAGATACCGGCAATATTTTGATGAAATAGTGTACATTTACGTTTAACATCGAAAAAAGGTGGATTTACCAGCTTCAGTAGGGTTCGGTGTAGGTGTAGTAGCTTCATTAGCTTTTAATGGCTGGTGGGGGTTCTTTATTTGTACCTTAAAATAATATGGAATTGTTCCTTTTGTGTTACTACTCTTTATGCTTGAGCTCGATGAAATGCGTGTGTGTTTTAATATACAAGCTGTGTCCATACTTTTCTTAAAATTAATATTATCGATTTCTATATTTATTTTATAACACAGTATTTCCTTGAATGTGTAGTTATAATTATTCTGATATATATTCTCAGTTGTATCAATGAACTTACAGTTAGGAAAATTTAGCAAAAATAGTTTTATATTTTGATTTAACAAATTAAAATTTAAATAGGGATTATTAATAATATTTAGTATAAATACTTGGTTGTTTCTTAGTGTATGAAGGGTCGGAATCAACTCTGATAGAAATTTGTACGGGTTTTTGTCATTGCTTCCGATACCCAATATCACTATATCATCATTGTGCAAAGTTTTTATATAATCGTCTATTTTATACAATATTTGTGTACTAGTTGCGTTTGGCTTTGACACTCCTGATACAGAATATACGTTATTCCACTTATTGGCATCCCTCTGTAACTTCATTTGACTGGCAAAACCTCGTACTTGTTGGTCACCTAAAATAATAATTTTTGGAACACTAGTTGTTGTTAAATGTTGCGAACGTTGGTGATCACTTTTATTTTTTAGTAGTGTTAACGAAGTGATCGAAGTTTTTTTTGAGCACGAGGGATCTCTATAGGTACTGCGTTCGAATGATTGTCTGCTCTGTGAATTAAAAACTGATGCTGTAATACTTTGCTCAGAACAACCCAGTTTTGTTGTAGGTACATTGCTTTGTGTTTTTTCTTGTTGTACCAGTGAACGAGTGTGGGCATGAAGTTTTTCATCACTAGGTGAGCTTTGCATCATGAGCGGAGAGTTTCTAAATGACTCGGTAAGACGTACTCCACAATACTAATGTAGCGTTGTATTGCTTCTACAATAGTAATTAGTCGAGTGAGCTAACTATTTCACAAATTAAACGTTAAGTGTTACAACTCTAAAAGCAGGGTACAGCACTAGTTGTCTAAGGATCACTCGTTCATTTGAATCGCTGACCGTCTCACTCACGCCTGGTAATCTCTGAACAAAAAACCTTGGCATTAATAGACGTATTTTGTTTATGGGTGAATTCATCAAAATGACAACCGTCCCTTTCCCCTCTGTCGCTTGGCGGTTGTAAGTCTATCATTGTCTGTGCTTGTCTGTGGGTTGTCTGCCCGAGTTGTCTGTCTTAGTGTGAAACTGTCATGGAGACTTCTGATAATTTAGATTTGATTTACAATTTATTTCTTTTAACCTCTCACGTTGTCTCCTGTATTAATGTAATAGTTTTCAACTTGCAGTATGTTCCACAAGTTTAGTGTTATTTGATGAATTGTGGTAGTTGACGAAATGACGTCAATATTTACTTTTTCCCCGAGACCAAGTTACAGGACTTCAAAAGTGAAAAACATGCACGCATTATGAGTGTCTTAACGTTTTGTGAAGAAGTTTATCGCCTAGAGACATGTATGTAAGGCCTCGTCTGTGTGTTGGCGCCTATCCCACGTACGTTGTTTTAAGACGACAAAGCAGTTATCAAACTGCACCGTGACCACTTACACAGATAAGAACTTCAATATCACGATCATATTTTTATCATTGACTAAAATGCAGTATTCAACGATCAGGTAATTCATAGGTACCGCACGTTAGCTTCTTTCAAAATAATTAAATAGATGTAAATTTAATAAACACAACTAACATAACATACCTGGCAAAATGTGGATGTACTGTAGGTAAAAGTCTGCCTAACCCTTCGGGGAAACAAGGCGTGATGTTATGTTATGTAAATTTAATTATTTATAAGAAAACCACAGGCGCATCACTTAGCTCACTAATAACTCTTATTAACAACTGAATTAATTTTTATTTCCAGGAATTAATGCTACATCCGCTTGTTTTGACAACTCAAACCTTGTGATCACACCACAACACGACCACTTAGGGATGTGAAAATGAAGCCTCAGAAAACCAAATCACTAAATATAATAAATCGTAGCCTTAGCGGTCACAACTCTCAAAGGGAAACTATTCTAGCTGTAGACTGTATAAAGGCAGACTCAAACTGTTCACTTCGGTTTATTTAGAACAAAAACGACTATGTTATACTTACTATTATAGTTATTTGTACACTGTTCAGAACTAAATCTAATCGAACGTTCCCATCGACCATCCGGGAGCGAATGTGCCTGCGCACCCGCTCCTAGCCACAAAATACCCCTCAACGTCCCCGTGGCCAATTCCCTCTCTAATTGGCCCACGATATCGGGCGATACCAGTGTCGTGGTTCAAACGTTGAGCGACCTATTTTCCCGCCATTCATTCCACCAATCAATATTAAATCAAGGGTTGACATTCCCAAACAAAGGAAATTAATCGTTTACACAACATTCCTTTGATAATATTCAGAACATATGTTTATATAAAACAAAAATCCTAACAAAATTAACTCATTATAACAATTATCTTTCAAATACATAAGCTACTATTTCTTAAAAGGAAACAAAACCTAACATAAAGGTAAAAGAATTGACTATTATAGTTAAATATCATTGACCAGTAGTGTACCAGCAAATATGGATATTTGTTTCAACCATATACGGATATTTGTTTCCACTTATACGGATATTTGTTTACACTACCGACGTGTGTTATCTCAATCATGATGTAGCGGAATATTCCCCTCACATAATAAATACAGCACGTAGGGTATTTACCAATTATTTCGTTCAAACTAATTTTTATATGTACCCACTATGTATTAATTTTTGGCAACAGTTTTGTATATAAGGAACCGACTTTTGGAAATATACTCACTACATACTCAACCTGCATTGGCGTCTCATTTTCATACCCTGCGTATCTAACAGTGGTGACCCCGACGGAAGAAACTTCTCGAAGCAAAATTGAACCCGAGCATTTCAAAACTGAACGATGGAAGCGAAACATCATCACCGCAACACGAACTGTCAGCCGCGAGACACAACCAACGGATACCGCCTCTATGGAGAAACAGAATCAAGCTTTGGTTCCTGCAATTTGAAGCGATCGTATTTGCTGGAAAACTAACCGACAAGGAACTATCAGAGCTGCTCATCCGCCAACTCGACCTACAAGATCTAGACGAAATTCAAGACATCATGTTCGATACCTAAACTGCAACAGAAAACAATAGATACGCCACCATGAAGATGAGGCTCATCCAAACCTACGACGAGAGCGACCACACTAAACTCGAGCGGCTACTGTCCAACGTTGAACTTGGAGATTTGAAGCCTTCGCAACTGCTACGCCGCATGCAAAATTTAGCCAGTAACAACATTGCTGAGAACACGCTGCGTGTTATATGGACGAAGCACCTACCGCCATCCGTACGCGCCATTCTAGCTGTGAGCGAAACTATAGCCAAGAAAACCGAACTAAACGAGCTAGCAATAATGGCCGATAAAATTCTGGAACAACTTCACCACCAAGTATCAGCAGTACACAACACTCCGTCACCGTCAACACCATCCACTCCACCTATAGCTACAAATCGTGAAAACGCATTACTTCACGCGAAGATCGACATGTTGGCGAAAGAAATATCGGAATTAAAAACACACCACAGCCGCTACGGAAGGCAGCGCGGGCGCAACTGGCGAGGCGCGCGTCATCGATCACGCAGTGCATACCGATCGCCGCATGGTAACCGCCGGTCGGACTCAAATCATCAACACAGGACCGAGTACAACGACAATTCCGTTTGTTATTTTCATCGAAAATTCGGCGTACAAGCTCGAAAATATACTAGACCATGTACTTATGAAGATAAGCACCCTTCAAGCTCGGGAAACTAAAGCAGGTGTTAGCAGAGACGGAATCTGGCGCCTGGGAAAAATCACACCGTCTATTTCTGAAAGACAAGAAGATAAATCTAAGCTTTCTCATCGACACTGGTGCAAACATATCCGTCATCCCCAGAAAACGCAGCGAAATCCTGAAGCCAACCGCATTCAAACTTTATGCAGCAAACAACACAGAAATATCTACCTACGGTGAAAAAACATTGGACCTAGATTTCAACCTGAGACGACCATTCAGATGGAAGTCCGTTGTAGCAGCAGTCAGCAAGCCTGTAAAGTTTAGTGCCTGCTTGGTGTAGCACTAACCTTTGGGTTGGTTGATATTATGTTAGTATGGTTACGGTTTGATTGTTGGTTTACGACCACTGATTTAATGATACGAACTAATATGGTTTAAAGGCTATATTGAATACTAGTTACACTTATTAAATGGTAAATCTAAGCTAAATTAGCACTAAGATGGTTTGATTTGGTTTGGTTTGAGTTACGCGATTGGTATCCGAACACGTACTGACTGGTAACAGTAGCGATACATGCATTTATGGAAATGCACGCAGGTAAATGTGCTGAGCTGTTCGGTTGCAATTATTGTACCGAACATATTCCCGAGCACAAGATGAGATAAGAAAAAACTAAAGAAATCCTCAAATCACCTTAGTTAAATAATAATACAAGTAAAATGGTAAACAAAAGTAAAAGTGTTATAAAATGGTAAACAAAAGTAAAAGTATTATGAATTACGGCTGTCCTTAAAAAACATAAATTATTTACACTAATGAGTCTTCAACTGTAAGCACACGTTCTTTTCGCGCTATAGGCATCGTAGCCCTTTCCCTTTTACCCGCACTACGCATAGCACTGGGCCATCGTCTGGCGAAATATGCACTTAAACCTATCGGTTCACTCTCACTTTGCTGACGGTCAGCAGTACTCTGCTTTCGCGGTTGCACTTCACTATGCACTCTGGTTGACTCCGATGTAGTCGCCACAGACTCCTGTCTGTGGTGAGGCTCCGCCCGGCCGGCCGTAGAAAGCGAACAGCATCTCACTGCTCTCCAGACCCAGACTGCTGCCGCGCATAGGACAACTCCTAGCAATATGTAGACGACGGTGTACTGGTGGATGTCATGTACTGATATGTCATCGACCTCTGCTTTGGTGGATTTCAATGTGTTGATCTCTTCTCCAAGTATGGACAGAGATCTATTCAGGCTCATGTCTTCTGGTAATGCTGTTTCCATTGGTATTTTGACGTTCACAATATGGTTTATCTGGTCTAGCTCTGGTACGAGCATATTTGGTGAAAAATTTAGTTGGTTGGATTGTTGTTGTATAGAATACAGCGTGAAATCTTTGCTTTTAACGAAGCATTTCTGTGTCATGCTAACAACCCCCGCTCGAGATAGCTGACGAACGGTAACTTGGTCGTCGCATATGATTTTGATGGTATATGTGTCACAGCAAAAGTATAGGTATTGTGACGTTGAGTGTAATTCTACCCATCTGTTTTTGCACATTGTTCTTTCTGTTTTGCACCTTTTGTTTATTGGACTTGTTTCGCAAAAATTTTCGTCACTTTCCAAATTCAGGATGGGTTTGAAGAGCTCACACATGAAAGAGTCTCCGTGATACAGACATGTGTCAAGTTCATGTATGGTCGGTACGAAATAAGCATCCTTTTTTAGGTTCACTGCGACGTATTCCGATATTGGTATTATACTGGTCATACTGTAATTGGTTTGGTGCGGAACTGGTAGTATCCTATATAATTGAAAACTTTCTCTTGCTATGAGCGGGAAAGTCATTTCGAAAATAATATATTTTTCGGTGACCCGAGCCTTTGTTCTCAGTAACTTGTAGATGTGCTGTAGGTCTGTCTCTATGTTTTCGATTGGTAAGGTTAAATCTTGTGGCATTTGGCCATAGATAATTTGTAGCTCTCGTTTGAGCTGCGCTGGTGTCAGTAGATGCAAACTGATTTGACCATGGTAGATTTCCGATATGGTATCGATCAAAGTATCCTGTATTTGTTTCAAATTTTGCATCATGTTAATGGTGGCTATAGAGACTAATGTGAAGTCCTGTTGTTTTGTCATAACATCGATTTCTTGTTGCAGATTGTTATTAACTTTGTCCAAAGCATTTAAATGTTTATTTATGGTTTTGTGTTGCTTTGCTATTATGTCTTCAGTTCTTTGTAGTACATTGTGCTCTGCTTCGACGATAGATGTCAAGTTCTTCCATAACTGACCTTGGTGTTTTTGATTACGATGTATAAGTTCAATGTCTTGCCTGTATTTTTCTGCGAAACTTTCATCTAATACTCCGAACAATGAGTTTGCAATTGAGCCGACAGCGTTGATAAGGCCGCGTCGTGTTCGTAAGCGCTCGCCGTAATGCTGACTAAGTAACAGCTGGTTGTAGTATTGGAGTTCATTGTAATCGTGACGTATTTGTAGGAGTATCATATGACAGTGACTTGATTCCATAATTGATTCACATGTTTTGTCGAGATAGCTGGTAAAGTCATTGATGGCTTTGTCTCCTTGCCAGTATGGAGACATGTTAAAGTATGTGACTAGTTTCCACTTATCCCGAATCAATTGTACTTTCCCCATAGTGTCAAAGTACAAAGTTTTGTTTGCGTCGAATTGCGTAATATGGTATGAAGCTGTTGTTGGTAATATTATACTTAAGAATAGTAGCAATGTCAATGCAATGTTTACTATCTTGGGATTGGTACTGTACGTTCTGGTGTTTGGTTGCGGGTGATTACGTGGTTCCTTTTCGGTACTTTGATGTTGTAGTGGTTCGCCTTTTTGTTTTTGTTGTATGGTTGGTTCCGTTTGGTGTACTGGCAAAACTGATAGTTTAACTACAGGGCGCTTCATGTAGCCGTTTTTGGTTTTTAAAGTTACAACTCTGACAAGTTCATCTTTTCCTGGATGGACTTCCATCACACGACCCATTGGCCATTTCCCTGCTGGTAAATTGTCGTCATGTATCGTGACTAAATCACCCACATTGACATTCTTCTGGTATTTCATCCATTTGTTTCTGGTTGATAGTTGAGTTAGGTACTCTGTTTTCCATCTCTTCCATAAATCTTGAAATAATTTCGACACTAGATGCCACCTGGTTCTGGCGTCGTCTGCTGTGTCGATTATGGTTAAGCCTGGTCGTGCTGACAGGAAATGGGCTGGTGTGAGAAAATCTAAATCCTCCGGGTCTTCTGATAGCGCACAAAGTGGTCGTGTATTCAGGCAAGCTTCTAGTTTTGATAACAGTGTGGTGTATTCTTCAAACGTAAATTTTTGCTGTCCAATCACGCGTTTGAGGTGGTGTTTGAGACTTCGCACAGCTCTTTCCCAAAGTCCTCCCGCATTTGGCCAAGAAGGTGCGTTGAAATGCCATTCAATTTGTAGTTCTGTTATCTCTTTAAAGAATGCCTCATTGAGAACATTTTGAAGTTGGTCGTATTCTTCTTGCAGCATTCTGTTGGCTCCAACAAAATTGGTTCCATTGTCGCTATAGATGTGACGTGGAGCTCCGCGTCGTGCTGCCATTCTGTTTAGTGCGGCTAAGAAAGCTGAGCTGGTTAAATCTGACACAAGTTCTAAATGCACAGCTTTCGTCACCATGCATACGAAAAGCGCTATGTAGCCTTTGGTAGTTTTTATCCCGCGCCCTTTGTTTGATTTTACTTCCACAAAGCCTGTGTAGTCGACACCGCAATGATGGAAGGCGCTTTCAGGATTCACTCTGGATGATGGTAGATCACCCATGAGCTGATGTTGTTGGATGGGCTCTTGCTTCTTGCATGTGACACACTGTCGTATAAATTTCTTTGTTGCTGAATATCCGCTGATTATCCAATAACTTTGACGAATGTTTGATAAAGTAAGCCGCGCTCCACCGTGGTAGGTTAGCTCATGAGCGTATTTTATTATAAGCGTGGTAATTCGATGGTTGTGTGGTAATATGATTGGGTGTTTCATATCTGAACTTATTTGTGCGTTTCTTAATCTGCCCCCTACTCGCAGAATACCGTCTTGGTCTAGGATAGGGTGTAATGGTAAAAGTTTACTTTTCGAATGCACGTTTCCATTCTTAACTAAGCAATTGACGTCATTCGCAAACTCCATATGTTGCACACTTTTAATAATCAGCAGTTTTGCGCGACGGAGTTCATGTAATGTGATATAAGGTTGACGGCCTGCCTTTGCAGTAGGTAGTCGTAGTATCCATGCAAAAATGCGTACGATTTTTGCGAAGGAATTTAATTTATTTAATAAATGGTGAATAATGTTTGGTATGGTCATGGTTGCTTGCTGGTGTTTTTCTACAACTACTGCATTAGCCTGTCTAATCTCTAAGCTGGTTTCATAGATGGTTTGAGGTATGTCATGGTTTTGGAATGATTGAATCCATGATGGCCCCTGCCACCATAGATCGTGGTTTCTTAATTGTTTGGTTTTTAATCCGCGGCTGGCACAGTCGGCTGGATTTTCAATGGTTTTGACATAACTCCATTTATCTTTTGGTATGATTTTGGTGATAGCTTTCACGCGGTTTGAGACGAATGGTTTCCATCTCGCTGGATCTCCTTGAATCCATCCTAACACTGCTGTTGAATCACTCCAGCAATGTATTTCCTGGTTATAAGACTCCAAGCAAGTTTGAACTTTTTGCATCAGCTGTGATAATAGTTGGGCACCCATTAACTCCAACCTTGGTATTGATACGTCTTTACTAACAGGCACTAATCTTGATTTTGCTGCGACCAAAGTTACCTCGTTACAATTATTTTGGTTGTTGACTTTGCAATATATAACAGCGGCATACGCCTTGTTCGACGCATCACAGAATCCGTGTAATTGCAAGTTATCGTTTTTCTTTATTCCTAGCCATCGTTTTACTTCTATGGTGTTTATGTGTTTTATTTCTCCCCTTAAGTTTAGCCACTTGGTCTTGATATCCTCTGGTAGTGCGTCATCCCAGTTGAGACTTGATGACCAGACACTTTGGAATAGCATCTTCATGGTGATGGTTAATGGTGTGAGCCAGCCTAATGGGTCGAATATTTTTGATATGTCGGAGAGAAGCGACCTTTTGGTTGGTTTTGATAATGATACTGGCTCCAGTTTCGAGTCAAAGATGAAGGTGTCCTGTTGTGGATTCCATCCAAGCCCCAATGTCTTTGTCGAGTCTGACTGTTTAAACTCGTAGATTTGCTGGTTCCACAAATCTTTTTCTAAGTCAGCGAGTAACTTTGGTTCATTTGTGGCCCATTTTCGTAAGTTAAACCCACCCCTGCTAAGTAGGTTTATTAGGTCTGATTTTAACTGTTTTGCTTGTTCCATTGAATCTGCTCCGCCACAGTAGTCATCCATATAGAAGCATTCTTCTAATGCTTTTGCTGCATCGGGGAAATTCTGTTTTTCCTCGACAGCTAGTTGTTTTAGGCACATCATAGCCAAAAATGGTGCAGGTTTTGTGCCGTAAGTTATGGTTGTAAGTTGGTATGTCTGAATGGGTTGGTATGGTGAGTCCCTCCATAATATCTTCTGATACGACTGATCTTCAGGATGTACCATTACCTGTCGATACATTTTCTCGATATCAGCAGTGTAGACGAACTGATACTGTCTCCATTTTAAAATCAGCTCCTGCAGATCTTGTTGTAAGTTGGGACCTCGATACATGATGTCATTCAAGCTAAGCCCTGATAATGATCTAGCAGACGCGTTGAACACAACACGCAATTTAGTGGTAGTTGACTCAGCACAAGTGACGCTGTGGTGTGGTAGGTAGCACTCGGGTTTCGTGCTTGTTGCTGATGGCATCATATGGTTTAACTTAAAGTACTCGTTCATAAACTTTGTGTATTCTGTTTTCAATTCTGGATCTTTCTGTAACTTTTTCTCTAAGTTACGAAATTGTGCCAATGCTAATGGTTTAGTGGACCCCAGCTGTTCTTTAGTTTCTGGTTTGAACGGCAATCGGACTTGGTATCTCCCATTTTCTAGCCTCTCTGTTGTTGACAGGAAATATTGCAGACATTCATGATCTTCGGTGGACATTTCAATCTGCTGGTTGATATCTTCGTTTTCCCAAAATCTGCGTAAATCGTCCGTATTGTGAAGAACCACGTTACACCTGTATTGTGGTGTCATTGTCCCACATAGCAGCCATCCTAATTGCGTTTGTTGGGCTATTGGTTGATCGTCGCTGTCACCCCTCAAAAGGCCACCTAAAGCTATCTTGCAGTATACATCTGCTCCAAGCAGTAGATCCACTGGTCGACTGGTATTGAATTCTGGGTCTGCCAAATTAATGTTTTGTATGTGAGGCCAAGTTGGTTTTATAAATGATTTATTTGGTAAACTTTTGATTAAATTATTCATTATAAGAACCTCTCCTTCTAAGGCAAACTCGCTATGAATTGATTTAATTCGGATGGTTATTACTCCTTTGCAGCTGTTTTCTTTTTCTCCTACTCCGAATATGGTTCCTTTGCAAGGGTGTCTTCGTAGTTTCAAAACTTGTGCTGCCTTCTCACTTATTAAAGAAATTTGAGAACCCTGGTCAATCAAGGCCCTCATGGTATGGTATGTACCATTGTATCCTGGAACTTCCACTAAGGCCGTAGCCAAGAGTGTCTCGGACACGTCATCCCAAGATACATGGGTTGAAGCTGCTGCTTGTTCATCATTGGTCACGCATGATGTCGCAAGTGTGTGCGCAGCCTTATGGTTTGGTTTTGCTGATGTGCTTGGCCTGGTTTTGGTTGAAATTGCGTCATGCAATAATGAGTTATGTTTAGCGTTGCATTTGCGACATGTTTTGTTAGAAAAACAAGGTTTATTTAAATGTTTGAATAGGCAATTTGTGCAACAGTTTAAATGGTTGACAGTTTTTAGTTTTTGCTCATCCGACATTTGCAAAAATTGGGTACACATCCATAACCCGTGGTCAGCATTACACAATGCGCAGGTGATTGACCGCGACACATGTAACGATTTCGTATGGTTTTTCATGTTATTTGAATAGCTTTTATTTGATGATTGCTGGTTATTATTTGTACTATAATATTTCTTCTGGTTTGCTTGATAATTTTGATGGTTTTGTGGTTGGATGGTCATCTTTTGGTTATTTGATTCTTGTTTACGCCGCGATGCTTCTAAGGCAGTAAACTTGTTTTCCAAGAAATCTAGGAATTCTTGAAGGACTGGTAGTTCCCTGGGATTCTTCACCGACTCAATGTATTCAGCGAATGACTCATTGTCTAGTTTTTGTGCTAATAAAAGTACCAACAGTGGATCCCAGGTGGTGATATTTACTCCTAGGTTCTGAATTGCGTGGAGACATTCTTTGGTCACATCATGCAGTTTTTTGATCGCCCCGATGGATTGTTGCTGCATACTAGGAATGTTCAGTAATATGTTGACGTGAGACGTGAAAATAAGCCTACTGTTGCCATATCTGTGGTTTAGTATTTCCCAGCATACCTCGTAATTTTCCGAGCTGATCTGAAGATGGTGGATCAGACGCTCAGCTTCTCCCGCTACTTTGCTCTTTAAAAACTGCATTTTTTGTGCGTTTGATAACGATGGGTTTTTGTGGATGGTTTCTTTAAATAAGTCTTTAAACGACGTCCATTGGTGGTAGTTGCCTTGGAATGTTGGAATATCCATCTGTGGAGTAGACTTGTCCCGATGAGATACAGACCACATTTTTGAGTTGATGGTTTTCTTCAAATCGTTATACATTCTCTCATATCTATTGAATTCCTCTTGGTACCAGACATCTTCATCCCCGTTTTCACCTTCTATATCCCAGTGCAGGCTATCTATAATAGCCCAACGACTTTGAAGAGACTTCAATGCATCGTCGAACTCCCACTTGTTCTGTAGTTGGTCGATTTCTATGGTAGCTACTGTTCTCATGAACGCTCTAAAGTTGATAGTCTGCTTTTTTATCATTCCATCTAGTTTACTGCCATCATTTAGATCTCGCGTATCCCTACGTTGCTGTTGCGGTACCTGTGAATGAGACAAATCCCCTGCTTGCTTCGTTGGCTCCGCCTCCGCCGTTGGCTGGTAAGGTTCTTGCTGTTTTAACAAGTGCTCCATGGTTTTGGTAATTAGCTGCTTGATCGACAGATAGACTTCCTCCGCCTTATCAAAACAATTTTTTGTGAAATACACATGGTTAAATTCAGCAAGTTCGCAGCACCTTCTATGGTTGCGTTGATATTCTCTCCAATAATTTTCTAATATCTCCAACTTCCGTTTGCAGTAATCTATGGTTTTTCGTTCAGCTCCGTCTTTCTTGATGTTAGTTAGAAGTTTAACCAAGGAGTCGTAAATCTCCGTTTGGCTGACTGCTAACTGCTCCATTATTCTCACGGTCAATTAACAACGCAAGTGAAAATAAAGTATATGTATAAAATGGTTTGGTCTGACTTTATATTGTCCTTACGCGACAGCTGCCCAATTTCTCCCAAATTGATCTCACTGCCTACCTACTTTCCCTACTAGCTGGTAAAATAAAAAACACTGGTTGCAAGGTCCCGGCGCACAAACACTTCACTGTACTTCGCGAACCGAGGCCCTTAATGCTCGAAGGACCATGTAAAGTTTAGTGCCTGCTTGGTGTAGCACTAACCTTTGGGTTGGTTGATATTATGTTAGTATGGTTACGGTTTGATTGTTGGTTTACGACCACTGATTTAATGATACGAACTAATATGGTTTAAAGGCTATATTGAATACTAGTTACACTTATTAAATGGTAAATCTAAGCTAAATTAGCACTAAGATGGTTTGATTTGGTTTGGTTTGAGTTACGCGATTGGTATCCGAACACGTACTGACTGGTAACAGTAGCGATACATGCATTTATGGAAATGCACGCAGGTAAATGTGCTGAGCTGTTCGGTTGCAATTATTGTACCGAACAAAGCCCATCATAGGCGCTGATTTTTTGAAGCATCATCACCTACTAGTTGACCTCGCTGGAAAATGTTTAATCGACAAGATAACAAATTTGTCAGTGAAGACGTCTATCTGCAAATCTACAGCACCAACCATCAGAACCATAGACCTGGAACAAAAATATCATGACATATTGGCGGAATTCCCCGATATTACAAGACTTTCTACTATGAAAAATACTCCGAAGCACAACGTCGAGCACCACATCGAAACAACAGGGCCGCCATTATACTGCAAAGCTCGTCCACTGCCACCTCACCGTTACGAAGCTGCGAAGAAAGAATTTCAAACCATGATGGATCAGGGATTATGCCGGCCAAGCAAGAGCCCCTGGGCCAGTCCACTTCACGTGGTACTCAAACCAAACGGAGACTTACGCGTATGTGGAGACTACAGAAGACTAAATGCCATAACCAAGCCAGACCGATACCCAGTACCACGTTTGAAGGATTTAACTTACCAGCTGCACGGGAAGCAGATATTCTCAACGTTAGACCTAAATAGGGCATACCAACAATTGCCTGTTCTGGAAGATCACATCGAAAAAACAGCCATCATCAACCCATTCGGGTTATTTGAATTTCCCCGAATGTGCCCAGGACTGAAAAATGCTGGACAGACTTTCCAGCGTTTTATTCACGAAGTACTCCACGGACTCGACTTTGCCTACCCTTTTGTTGATGACATCATCATTAGTTCCAGTACAGAAGAAGAACACAGACAACATTTACGAACCACCCTACAACGACTGAACAAATACGGCATCACTATAAACCCATCGAAATGTGTACTAGGTAAGAAAGTAATCAAGTTCCTAGGACACACTGTCTCACAAGATGGCATCAAACCTCCAGCAGAAAAAGTAGAAACAATCACTAACTTTCCACTACCAACAACCATCGAACAATTAAGAAGATTCCTTGGCACCGTCAACTTCTACAGAGATTGCATTTCAAAGGCAGCCGAAATACAAGCAGCACCTCTAAATGCATATTTGCACAATAGCAAGAAACGAGACAAAACAAAGATTGTATGGAACGACGAAGCAAAGAAGGCATTTGAGTTATGTAAAGCCGGCTTACAAAACGCGGCATTACTAGCTCACCCCTCACATAACGCACCGATCGCATTGATGACTGACGCCTCTGATAAGTGCGCCGGTGCTGTACTGCAACAGTATGTACACAACAAATGGCAGCCACTGGGATATTTCTCTAAAGCATTGTCAAGCGCGCAAGTCAAATATAGCACATACGACAGAGAACTGTTAGCCATATACATTTTAGAAAAATGTTTGAAGGTAGACATCTTATAATATTCACCGACCACAAACCGTTAACTTACGCGATAAACAAAACATCGTCAGACAGCGAGACACCGCGCCGAGCCAGACAACTCATGTACTATTGAAGACAAAAGTGCATGGAGAGCCTAAGGTTGACTTTTGACTGAGGTTTTGCATTACGTTTCATGACTTTCATGAGACGACTAGATGGCGCTGTTCAAACATGAAAATAAAGCTTAAAAACCTTATTATGCAGAGGCACATAATAAGGTTTTTAATACCTAAAATAATTACTAAGAAATAATAATATATATATATATTCAAATAAACATAAATTATTTTATTTTCTTATTTCCGAGTACTTAATACAGCGCCATCTAAACCAAACCAAATAAACCAATTGGTATATTAGTTAATTCGACTACAGATGGCGTAGATCATAAATAATAAAAATCCCTACATTCACAAACTAGCTCTCATTTTCGCATTCTACAATAAGTAGACCGTAGCTCAGGTGGATAAGCATGACAGAATAACAAAGCTCGTTTCACAGGGCACTGGTTCGAAACCCAGTTCACAGTCGGTTTTTTTTTAAATTTTATTATTATATAATGTAATTTATATTCTATTTTTTATATTTTTAAACGTTTCTTATTTTATTTTTTGTTATAAATAATATAAGGTATAAGATGAAATGAATAAAGGCATAATATACAAGCATATACTACTCTACTATATATAACATTATATAAATAAATATATATAAATTACTTTCGTAATTGGTGGTAAGTATTAGTATTATTAGTAAGAAACATTTATGAAGATTTAGATATATTTTTCTTACAGATTAAGATTTACTAAGTTTAGTTCTCGTAAAGGATAAGAAATGAAACTATTTTAGTGATATTATAGTTTAAGACATTTAATTCACAAAGAAGAATACAATTTATTTCTTTCTTTCTTATACAGTGTATAACCTAACCTAACAGTTTTACACCCAATTGACAATTATTTAATTCACTTGTTATGAGAAATACAAGTAAAATTTATAACTGAATAACTCTATTACAAAATGGAAGACATTAACAAAGTAAAATGTATAATAGATGTTATAAGTATTCTAAATCAAAACTGTGTTGTGCTATTCTTATAGTATTTAGTTTTATTTACATAATGTTCAAATTCAAATTCGTTTATTGGTGTGATTTTTGGTACATTTTTACATGAGATCTTAATAAATAAATAATAAATAGTTCCTCAAAAATCTACCTTAAAGGTGTACACTCATTCGCAATTAGTAATTGTTATAGAAAAGAATAATCAACATATTAAAATAAAATAATTACAACAAAACACAACATAAGACAGAAAAAAAACAAGCAAAACATTAAAAATTAAGTATACATTTATAAATAATGAATGGAAGTAAAGATAATAAATCGTCAAAATTAAATAAATATCAATAATAATAATAATAATAATAATAATAATAATAATAATAATGTTTATTTCCAGTAAAATGATTACAAGGTTACACGTACAGTGATATGATACAACATAAAGCGCATTAAGTATTATATCCTGGCACCCAAACTAGGTTTATAGCCTGTGACTTGGGGACCAGTGATTCCATAGGGTAGACAGTTGATCAAAAAGTTACAATAAAACTGTTTTCACCAGTAACATGGTTAACATAACAATATAATTATTATTTATGTGTATAGAAAGAGGAAAAAGTAAAAATAATTAATAATAAAACTGATTGTAAATGTTTGAGTGAGGGTGAATTGGTCGTAGTAAGTGTAGTAGGTATGTTGTGTATGTGTGAGTAATGTGACGGTGCGGTTTGTGCATGGTGGGAATGTGTCCTGGTAGGTGTCGAAATGGTGGATGTGTGAGTAAGTGTGAAAGTGGGGAGAGTGCGTGAGTATTTGTGTGTGAAAATACTTGAATAAGAGATCTGACTTAAGCATGTGGGAAGAGAAGTTTTTCGGTCTCGTCGTATGATTTCTCAATTAGCCATTCTTTAACTGTGCTTCTGCATTGGTGATAATTTAAACTGTGGATATGGAGAAATTTATTGATTTTATTATATAGAATATAGCTGAGGTAGGTGAATTGGTGTTTTGCAAAAGTGGTTTTGTGTCTAACTGGTGGAAGGACAATGTCTGCGCGACGATTAGTACTTGCAGTGAACGGCAGCCGATGTTTCCTTAATACACATTGTAGCACATATAAGCCTCTCACCGTTAGGACCCTGCTTTCCCTGAAAAGCTCCAAAGTAGGGTATCTATAGGGTTTGCAGAACATAACTTTGAGAACTGCTCTCTGAGCTCTCTCTAATTTCAGAAAGTATGTTTTGCAAGCGCCACCCCAAGCTGGCAAACAATATAGGAGAAGAGACTGACAGAGTGAATAATAGACCATCATAAGTGTTTCCAAGTCAGCCGAACAACGGAGTTTCTTAAAGATGGAAATGAGTTTACGCGTTCGGATGACTAGATTATCAATATGACTATACCAGTTCAGGTGTTTGTCAATTTGCACGCCCAAGTATTTTATACAAGATGTGGTTGCCAGAGTGGGACAGTTACAGCGGGAGTTTGGAGAACAACTATGAACCTTAACAATAGGCGTTATGTTTGGCTGAGTCCTATTACTTAAAGAAAAGGAAACAAGCTTCGTTTTTTCTACATTCAGGGTCAACAAATTATTTCTAAACCAGTTCATGACAATGTCCAACACAATCTGAGCATATTTTTCTGTTTCACTCCAATCATTCCCATGAACAAGTAGGGCTGTATCATCAGCGTAAGTAAATATGAAGCAGTTAGTTAATGAAAGTGAACACAGATCATTAATGTAGATGAGGAACAAGGTTGGACCTAGAATGCTGCCTTGTGGGACGCCATATTCTATTCTAGCTTTATCGCTTTTAACCTCATCCAATTGAACATGTTGGAAACGATTCTCCAGATAACTTGAAAAGATGTCAAGTGCAGGACCACGAATACCCATGCGTTCCAGTTTTGACAGAAGTATGGGCGCAGAGACAGTGTCAAAAGCTTTCGATATATCTAGAAATAAACCAATACACCGCTGCTTCTTATCCATGAGGTGCGACACTTTTTCGGAGAGTGCAACAACTGCATCCTCTGTTGCAATTCCGGCTCTGAAGCCATATTGGTTTCCGGAGAGAAGTTTATGAGAATTAATGTAGTTAAGCAAACGGTTGTTAAGTATCTTTTCCAGGATCTTCGAAATGGTTGGGAGAATAGATATAGGTCTATAATTTTTGACACTGCCTCTGTCCCCTCCCTTATGAATAGGGTGGACTAGAGCTGTTTTGAAACTGTCTGGGAAAACACCGGTAGATATCGCAAGATTGCAGATATGTGTGATGTAGGGGATTAAAATATTGCGCGTTAACTTCAATATATGTCCAGAAATACCGTCAATTCCAGCTACAGAACTTGATTTCAAGTTGATTATAATTCGCTTTACTTCCAAATCGTCGGTTTCCAGGACACACATTGAGTTACAAGTTGAAGCTAAACATGATGAGTGAACTGGCATATTCAGACACTGCTGTATATTTGTAGCTAGGTCTTTGCCTACATTAATGAAGTAATTATTGACTCTGTTTGCCGATGCAAGTTTGTCAGGTTCGAGTTGTTGCAGTTCTTTCAATGGCGAGGGTGTGGATTTTGAGTGCGTTATGGATTTGATTAGATCCCATGTTGCTTTGGAGTTGTTTTTTCTTTTCATAAATTCAGTTTTCTCGTAATTTATTTTCAATTTCCGGAGCAAAGAATTACAAAAGTTGCGATAGCGAGAATACGTTACTTTGAGGATGGGGTTGTCTAATTGAGTTTTTAAAGTAAGATGCATTTTATCCCTGTTTCTGATACAGCGAAGTAAGCCGGGAGTGATCCAGGGCTTGATGTTACGGTTCTTTCGTGAGACTTTGGAGAAGCGAGTGTGTTTGGCAATAATTTGGGTCAATAATTTGGGTCAATGTCAAGTAACTTACAATTTATCATTAAGGAATTCGTCGATAGTATAATAACATTTTTCCAATAACAGATGTCTTAATTTGTTTTTAAATTGAATAATATTTAAGTCCTTAATTCCATTCGGTAATTTATTAAATATTTTTGGGGCCATGCAAAGTATGCTTCTGTGCATCAAGACGGTCTTTGATGGTCGAACGCATAATTCATGTCTATACACTTGTCTAATCATTTTACAGCGATTCTCAGATGCTTTTATGAATAGATGCATGTTCTTTTTAACAAATAAAGCAGTCTCAAATATGTACAAGCAAGGTAAAGTCATTATTTTTAACAATACAAAATAAGGTTTGCAGCTGTCAGTTATTTTTATCCCGGTAATATCTCTAATGCATCTTTTTTGCGATTTGAACACCATGTCCTTATTGCAGGAGTTACCCCAAAACATGACTCCGTAGCGTAATATAGAATCGACATATCCATAGTATGCAGTGACTGCCGCTGCTTGATTGACTATTTTCTTTAGTTTATACAAAGCAAAAGCAAACTTACTAATTTTTTTAATTAATATTGAAGTATGTTGTTTCCAATTAAGTTGATTACGATCGTTAAGCCTAAAAACTTTGTATTTGCAACTTCTTCAATTTTTTCATTATTAAAGCTTACATTTAGTTCCGAACTAGCTACTCTTTGACGAAAATTCATAATTTTTGTTTTCATCAAATTTATAACTAAGTTGTTATGTTCTAGCCAGTTAACGGCTTGTTGTAATGCATTGATTAAGTCAGCTTCAAAGTCGTTATCATTTTTGTCAAGTTTAACAATGATAGTACTATCGTCGGCAAACAATGTCATAGGATAGGGTATATTCCGGGGAAAGTCATTTATATATATAAGAAATAATATAGGCCCTAGCACACTGCCCTGAGGCACTCCATAAGATATTATCCGTTCTTTAGAAATGTATTTTATAACAATTTTATTTAATTTACAAATTCGACTTATTTCGGTACGTTGTGTTCTATTTGTTAAGTAAGACTTTATGAGTGATAAAACATTTCCCCTTATCCCATACGCATTTAACTTGCTCAGCAGTATAACATGGTTGACCAAGTCAAATGCCTTGGTCATATCCATGTATATTGCTGATATTGGGACTCTCTCATTCATGTTCGCTATGATAACATTAAGAAAGTCATATATTGCCATATTTATTGAATGATCTTTCCTAAATCCTTTTTGTTCTTTCACAAGAATTTTATGTTTGTTGAGGTATCCGTCTATGGACCTGTAGATCCATTTTTCGAATATCTTGGATATTACCGGAGTAAAAGCCACTGGCCTGTAATTTTTAATGTCCTTCTCATAGTCTTTTTTAAATAAAGGATTTATGACAATGAGTTTAAGCTTATCAGGGTAGGTTCCAGACTCAATACTTAAATTAATTATGTAGCTGAGAGGATCTGATATTATTTCTGAAACATACTTTATAACCTTTGTTGAAATATCGTCGTACCCTACACTATTTTTATTTTTTAAGCCTTTTATAATTGTATTTACTTCATCTGGTATGATAGGGGCTAAAAACATTGACTGTGCAGAGAAATTTATTTTATTGCCAGTGGTCGGTTGTGTCGAAGCAGTAGAAAGTTTTTCTGCTTGGCTTATGAAGTAGTACTAAAGGTATTTGCTATGTCTTCGGGTGTAGTGAATGTAACTCCGTCATTATTTATTTCTTTTATATACTCTGGTGGAGAGTTGCTTCTATTTTCATTTATTATTTTCCACGCCATTTTAGATTTATTATATGCTGTCCCTATTTTATAATTATTCTTTGCCAATTGTGTCAATTTTATAATTTTCTTAAGTCTGTTTGAATAATTTTTAAGTTTCGTCACAATTATCTTAGATGGATTTAATCTATGTTGCCACAACAACTGTCTTTTTATTTGGCTGCACCGTCTAATACCAGGTGTTAACCAATTTGGATTCTTTATTAATTTTCTTTTTTTGTGCGTAATCGGAAAACATAAATTATAAAACAATTGGAATTGTTCTAAAAAGTTGTTGTATGCTACGTTAGGGTCTTTAGTGAGGTAGACATCAGAAAAAGAAATTGATTTCAAACAGTTTTTGAATTTCATCAAGTTTTCATTACTATAGTCACGCATTTTTACACTCCAACTTTTGATTAAACATGTCTTTTTTACTGGAAGCTTTAAAGTTTGTGCAGTGTGATCCGACATATGTAGATCAAGGACACTATGAGTACATTTTCGTGAAATATTATGAGCAAAATTATCAATACACGTATTGCTTTGCAATCTAGTTGGTTGATTAATTTGTAAACGTAGATTGTACTTCAATAGGAAACTAGTAAATTCTAGAGATAATTTATCTTGTTTTAAAATATTTATGTTGAAATCACCACATAGAATTACATTCTTGTTCGAGTCGTAACAGTATTTTGATAATATAATATTTAATTTTGAGTAGAAAACCTCTAAATTATTTAATTTTGGTACTCTATATAAACAAATAATGATAGTGTGTGGTATTAGTTCAATTGCACAAACTTCGACAACGCCTTCAATTGACACTTTACTGACATTCGTAAGATCTTTGTATTGGAGACCAAACTTTACCAAAATACAGGCTCCTCCTCTTTTTGTACTTCTTGTATAGGAAGCGGCTAATTTATAATTAGGTATTGAAAGAAGCTCCTCGTGTCCTCGCTCCATAAAGTGTTCCGTGACGCAAATTATGTCTATACTGTGACTTTGATCGGCTAGTTCTTGCAGGTGTAGTGTTAGTTGATCCACCTTGTTGATGAGTCCCGCGATGTTTTGATGCATAATAATCAGATAATTATAGAAAAAACGTGTCTGAATGCTTAATTTCTGAGGTAGAAGAATAAGATGTTGTCATATTGATTTCAGTATCGATTTCAGTTATAGTGCTCTGGAGATTAGCGAAAATATTCTTCATTCCTGTTCCATTTATGTGTCCTTGTTGCGCAGAAAACATTTGGTAGTCATAAGTTAAGTCTGCATTAGAGTCTAGTAAATAGGCATATTCGTGAGTTAAGTTATCTAGGTACAGGAGATTGTTAAAAGTTTCTATTCTAGTATTATAAATAGTTGTGTAATTGCCACATCTGTAGGTCGGAAGGCAAATAATCACATTGGTGTTATTGATTTTTCCGATGGTTTCTCTAATAAGAAATATAATGTCGTGGTAGTTTCCAGTCCGTATGAAGTCCATCTCTCCCACCATAATAACACAATAGTCATTTTTATTAAAGTTTTTTATTTTATTTTCAATGCCCTGTAGCATTTGCTGAATATCGCCGCCTGGATATAGATGGTGGCAGTAATCATACATATAAAAAGTGTCCTCAATGAAGTTACTTAATTTATTCCTCTTATTATTGCTAATTATACATATTTTTTTTCTTGTTTTGTTTTCTTTTAGGAAACGACTTTTATCGTCTTGCAGGTTTAAATGTGTATCATATTGTGTTGCTTTGTCAGCCATCTGCGCGGGTAAATAGATAGTTTTAATTTCGGCAGTCTTTGGTGTTGTCTGGGGGCTGTTGGTTGTACTTTTTGTTTTGTTTCTCCTTTTCCTGTTAGATAATGGAGATGTATTGTTGTCGCTAATTATATCGGTTGTTATTTTTTTATAGATATTTTTCTTCTTAGTCAATTCATCGATAGTGTTTTTAAGTTGAGTATTCTCTAAGTTTAAACTCTCTACTTCTGCGTGTGCTGCCTCTAATCCCAATGTTAATTCCTTAATTTTATTTTGTAGTAGGGTAATTTCATCGCAATGTTCTTCGTCCGACATGTCGGGCAAACTATTGCTAGTTGTACTACAATTTAAGTCAGTAGTTATGTTTATCGTTGCGTCCAATATCGTTTTCTCGCTATCATTTGTTGTCATTTTAGATAGGTCGGATAGCGAGCTTGTTCTACAAGGTTTATTCCGGTAAGTTATGTTATTATTGTCGAAGTCCATTTTTACTTGAAGCTATCGTAGCGCCCTCTGTTGTGGTGCTTTATATTATTATATAGTTGGTGACTTTGGAGAGAATGTAGAAGTGAATTTTAGAAAACACAAAAAGAACTATCTTTGGCGGGGCTTGAACTCGCGTTCGATTGATATATGTTTTTTGACGCCACACTTAGCGCCACTGGACCATCTGTGCTTAATTACTTGCAGTGAAATTGACCCATTGCAATGCACAGCTGAAACATTCAAACGAACTAAAGCGGTTACAAATGACCATTCAATTGGATTTTTTGCAATGTCGAACACTGAGTCACCGTCTTTGTTTTTAAAACCTATGAAATTAGACACTTTCTTGCAGTTTTTTATGTTTTGTTTATTCGAGATTGTTTATGAATTCGGATATAGTACTATTATGACAATGACACCGATATTAATCACAGTTTAATCCACTTTTTATTTTTCTATATTACATAATATTTTTTCACTCAATAATAAAGATCACTGTTTTTAAGTCACTGCACTCGGTTTCTAGTAATTGTCCTTATTGTTAATTACATTTTTCTTTGTTTATTGAAAGTTTGCTTTTTATAATGGATATAAATGTTTATTTTTCGAGATAATACTTTCACTTATTGATAGTAACTATCTAAACAAATTTAGCGAAGAAAAATCAATAAAAAGTAATTTTTACTATTTTTAGTTAATTTAGTCACGGAGCGGATTCGAACCCACGTATGGTCGTGCGCGCGCGGGGTAGGCGAAAAAAATGTTATAATACCTTTCACTATATATGCAACCTTAGTTCTGTAAATATTTTACCTACTCACAAATTATAAAAATATTACGTTTTGCATAATTATGGTTAGTGGTATTGACTATAATGATTGATTTGTGCATTATGTTATGACTAAGGTTCACAGCTTAAGTATTCGTTCCAGAACAAGGAAGAAATTGAAGCTAAACCTCAAATCAATAACAATTGTAAGACCGGGTTATAGCTGTCATTTTGGGACCAAGTTGTTTATAATAATAAATAAATAATTAATTATATTAGAAAGGAATCTATATTTATATTGTTTTTATTTTAATTTCTTATATTATATAAGAAATCAAAATCATTAGTGTAAAAACATTTTGTTGTTATAAAGTAGTGAATAAATTTATCCCACTTACACTAAGTTTGATCACTGTAATTTATCAAATAAATTATAGCTACCCCGGTCTTTGTTATTACTCAATCCAATAGTCAACACTTTATATTATTTTTTTAATATTTCGTGTGTCCGCCATTTTGATCGATTACAGCTTGCAACCGCGAACCCATGCCGTCTTATTCCAAAACACGATCTAAATTTAGTACTGGGATTATTACTAGGTTTAAACCATGACTACATAAAACGTTATTATAAAATGAAGTTTATCTCTAGTTCATGAACTATGTAAGGTACTAAAGTTAGTCGGCTGAGACCCCGAGTGTATCTATGGGACTAACTTCGGTACTAATTTATTTGAGGTTAGCGTTGATTATTTTCGTGTCTTTTTATTTACAAATCATTAAAAATGGATATTAATATGACAGACTTGATGGATTTGCAAGATTAGGATATGCTAGAGACGTCTCGGCGATTTTACAGACATCGTCATCGTGTGAATCCTTTTGAATTGAGTGAAGAAGATTTTAGATATAAGTAGGTTTAAGTTCACAAAACGTTTCGGTGACGTAATATTTCTTATAATAATAAAAACATTCGCGTTAGGTAATCGAAATAAGATGATACAAAGAATAGCTTACCTAATAATAATTCAAAATCCATGTTTTTACTATATTTTTCTTCAAACTCAATTTTTGTTTGTAGCTCACGATTTAACCAGACACAAAACAACTCACGAAGAAACCACATAGCAGTAACAGTAATACTAAGAACAATTAATAAAAATAAGAATTGCATTTAGTTATAAGGACGCAACTTAAACATTCGTCTCAAATTACGCGCGCCGCCGGTACCTAATTCACTCCACTTCACGCTAGAGGTGTTAAAAATATGACAACTTGATTACAAAAAGCGCGTCAAAAGTACAAGTTGTGCTTGTTCAATATATTGTAATCTAAATAAAGAACAATGTATGATATATTTTTGTATTCATAAATAATTATTTAAGCATTTCAAGGGTTACTAAAATATCAATATTTAGAGAAACAGAACGTTGCTTCAAATAAAGCCTGTATGAACTGTGGCGGCATCGCCACAATGGAACGCGTCACACTGACGTCACGCAAAATCCTGCATCGCGCAAACAGAGTTTACCGCGCGACTAGCATATATACAACATCCCGACATCAACCGTCGGGCAGTAGCCCGCCAGACACAACACCCGTCTGGTCGGAGGATCCTCCCTTTTCATAGAGGATGAGTGAACTTTACACCCTGTTCCTCATGCCTCTATACTGGTGACCCCGAACATGAACGTCAGCGCAGCCTTCGTGCAACTACTACAGCGTGACGTCATCAGCATCACTTCTTCGAGCTTTCGAGCGGCGAGTCACACAGCCAGCCAGCACCCACGGCTTCAACGGGTATCCTGACCACCAGCATGCAGCGACCGCGCATACCTGGTCATCACCCTCAGCCTCATCAGCAACCTTGGCACAGCACACTGCACTCTCGGCCGGTCAACAAGCAGAGCCCTTCAAACCTCTCCTGGTCGACGCCAGCAGTCAGCCTCAACCCGGCGCTGTACCACATCCGACGCACTGGAGCATAACGCAGCGCCACCCCGACACACTGGGGGCATCTCCGCAGACAGTTCCGACTCACCGCGAACTATGCGGCACCCGGTTCCGACTCCCTGGAACCTCAACCAACTGGCCCTGGCAAGCATCGCAAGATACACGACTCTGCCCACTATCGACCTCCGGTCTCCGGAGGGGAGTGATGTGGCGGCATCGCCACAATGGAACGCGTCACACTGACGTCACGCAAAATCCTGCATCGCGCAAACAGAGTTTACCGCGCGACTAGCATATATACAACATCCCGACATCAACCGTCGGGCAGTAGCCCGCCAGACACAACACCCGTCTGGTCGGAGGATCCTCCCTTTTCATAGAGGATGAGTGAACTTTACACCCTGTTCCTCATGCCTCTATAGAACGAATGATAGAATGCCATTTTCGTTTCTTATCTGTGGATATTGTTTAAACCATGGACCTTCTTTGGTACTAACTGATCCTCAGAAAGTCAAAGTTTTGTAATCAGAACACATTTTGAACCTAGTACTAAGGTTAATACCGTAACAATCCTAGACCTTTTAGTATTGGTTTAAACCAGTACTTAAGCATTTTTTTGTAATAAGACCGATTGAGTTTATTAATTTTTCACATAAATTTAGACCCCGTATAGAATCCCATACCTGCATGCAGTGAGTACTCAGTGCTTCCTTAGTCCTTTCGTTCCTATTGTCCCACCTATGAACCATAACGCCCCATAAATTTTCAATGGGGTTTAAATCTGGCGATCTCGCAGGCCAAGGAATAATCTGTATATCCGATTGCTGGCTAAACCACTCTTGCACAATTATGGAACGGTGTATAGGACAATTGTCCTGCACGAATGTTATCACTGGCATGTCTTCTACAGGAAAAACATTCCGCACGGTGGGCAACATGACGTCATTCAGCACATCTATGTAGTTTACACTGTTTGCACGACTGGGTATTACAGTAAGTTCTCCTGGTCCTGCAGCACTCATCCATCCCCAAATGTTCACTGTTATACGACCGGATTCAGTAGGCACAACGTGATCACTATCATAACGCGTATTATTCCTACGCCACAACCTAACTCGCCCATGCTGGCTAGACTTGAAAGTCTTTTCATCACTGAAGATGACTCCGTTGCTCCAGTCGAAATTTCTGTATTTCAAAGCGAACTCCAATCATGCTCTTTTATTAGCTTCGGTTAGCAATGGCTTAATAGCATGTCGACGATAATGCAGACCTTCACTATACGAAGAGCACGATACACCGTCCGCAAAGATGTATCAAACAACTCTGCGTAATATCTTGTTGGTGTAAAGCCATTTTCCTCATAACCTTGCACCATAAGTTGACGCTGGTCTGAGTCAATATGGCGTCTTCTGCCAGATCTACTACGGTGTTCCAACGAACCCTCTTCTTAAAACCGCTTTATCCATAAAGTGACAGTCTTTACCTATAAGGGAAATATATTATTTATTATTTTCGTGTATCGATAACCATGGATAATAAAATAAATAACGAACAGTGATTTTAAAACATTACTTACGTTTAAGACAGTTTCTCTCGAAATTTCAGAATAATTTAAGCCTTGATTATGCAATGCTATTATTTGGGCCCTCGTAGCCATATCAATATTTGAACGCGAACTCATGATAAAAATAAATATTAAAAACTTGTAAACGCAATCGTAACTGAACTCACTCAAAGATAGTAAAGAACATTATGATTGAACAAAAAGATTTAATTTTTACACAGTCAATATTAAACTACCCTCAATTCTTTTGAGATTTATGATACGGGTTAAAGTCACTTAACAACTTCAATATAATAAAGAGAAGGATAATTTCAACTCATTGCGTAATGACGCAATGGTCCAGTGGCTAATGGTGTCGGTAAATTTTATGCCACCGAGTTCGAATCCTAGTTATTACGTGTATAAGGTTTGTAATGTCGTAGGAGAATTTGTGTTAAAATTGAGTAATATTGTAACTAGCAAAAAACAAGATAATGTTCTTGTATATTTTCCAATCCAACTACTATACTAGCGCCATCTATGTCATCCAAGACATATTATTAAGGCGATGAAACCCTGTACAAACGATTTTGGTTTGGAACTCTCCATGCACTTCTGTCTTCATTAGTACATAAGCGAATTCACAAACGACATTCGTCATATCAGCGGGCAAGATAACATAGTCGCAGATTCATTATCACGGATCAACACAGAAACAATATCCTGTCCTACAACGATCGACTACAAGCAACTAGCCACAGCGCAAGAAAGAGACAGCACTACACGTGACCTAATGAAGCAAAACAACTTAAAATTGAAGCGCATACGCCTACCTAACACAAATTGCAAAATACTATGCGACACATCAACACAACATATTCGCCCGTACATACCAGAAACATTTCGCCGAGCAGCGTACGAAAGTGTACATAACCTCAGTCACCCCGGCATGCGCACAACAAGAAAAATACTCAGTGAAAAATACTTCTGGCCGTCGATGAACGCTGACGCGGGCAAATGGACAAAAACCTGTGAAGCCTGTCATAAGTCAAAAGTCAGTCGACATACAACGAGTCAAATCGCAACTTTCCCACCATCGGAACGATTCCAACATATCCATGTCGACATTGTTGGGCCCCTACCACCATCACAATATGGACACAAGTACCTGCTCACTATTATCGACCGGTGCACGCGATGGCTCGAAGCATTACCTCTCCACGACATAACTGCAGAAACAATAGTCAAAACTATATATAAAGACTGGATAACAAGATTTGGGTGTCCTATCACGATAACAAGCGATCAAGGTCGTCAGTTCGAGAGCCACCTCTTCTGTGAATTAATGGGAATAAACAGAACGAGAACAACTGCATATCACCCACAGTCAAATGGAATCATCGAACGATGGCACCGCTCACTCAAAGCCGCACTTACCGCGCGCTGCACTGCTAGTGATAACGGAAAGTGGTTTGACGAGTTACCGACCGTATTACTCGGACTACGCGCCGCTACTCGCAGCGACACAGGGATTAGTCCCATCGCTGCGATTACCTGGAGATTTTTTTGTTGAAACAAAAGGAAGCCCAATGAGTCACGATTTCGTAGAACAGCTGCGACACACTATCAACGCATACCGACCAGTTGCGACCTCGCATAGCAACATACACACAACGTACACTCCGACCTACGTACCTGCGGAAACGTTTACCTACGTAGAGATTGCACGAAAAAACCACTGCAGCCGACATATGAAGGCCCGTATCCCGTTTTGGAAAGATGTGAGAAATACTACAAGCTCCAACTACCAGGAAGAGTAACCAACGTCTCGATCGATCGACTCAAGCCTGCCTACACTATGAACGAACAAGAAAATGACACACAGAGGACAACGCGATCAGGAAGAATAGTGAAACCAGTTGTACGCTTCGCTTGAGGGGGTGTACTGCAGCGGAATATTCCCCTCACATAATAAATACAGCACGTAGGGTATTTACCAATTATTTCGTTCAAACTAATTTTTATATGTACCCACTATGTATTAATTTTTGGCAACAGTTTTGTATATAAGGAACCGACTTTTGGAAATATACTCACTACATACTCAACCTGCATTGGCGTCTCATTTTCATACCCTGCGTATCTAACTAAACAAATAAACTAAAACCCAAGGGTACCTAATGCGAACAAGAAATACACAATGGTCTAAGTCGATCTGAATATAGTGCATAATGCTATCGTTTAAAAAACAAACAAATAATAAAGATAGTAAGAACTGTAATAATTGTGCTGGTACGGAATCCTTATTGAGCGAGTCCATGTAGCACTATGCAGATATTTCTGGTTTTACAATCTGCTAAAACTCGTTTTCCTAATATTTGCTTTACTTATCCTCACTTTTACAGATGCAGTTATTCCTGAAGTTACTAGTCTTAAGAAGAAGAAGTAGTCTGAACAAGGCATGTTGTTTTAATCGAACAAAAACTGTCAGCAAATTATATTGAGTTGATCGGAAAATTATTGCCGTTTATTAATATCTTTCTAGAAACAACAGTCAAGAACTTTCTAGAAGGTTTTTATTAGGGCATGTGAAAGGCAGTGAGCTCTCGATTTGTGACGCATTAGTTCTCAGGGCTTAGACGTGTAAACATGTCCGACAAAATAAACTTGAACAAGAGTGGTAAGCGGCAGTGTCTCTTATATGATTTTTTATTGGGCTTGTCGGCGGCCGAATCTTGTCATCGTATATGTGCCGCGTTTGGTCAAGATGCTGTAAACGAAAGAACAGCAAGGTGTTGGTTTGATCGGTTTCGATCTCGAAATTATAGCCCGGAAGTCAAGCCCCGGCCGGGCCGCCCGACGGAAATTGACGACGAGGAATTAAGACGTGTAGTGGAGAGTAATCCCCGCCAAACAACGCGCGAATTAGCAGCGATATTTAACAGTACTCAATCCACCAACACAAAACGGGTCTTTGAATTGTTTACATGAAACGGCAATAATTTTCCGATCAACCCAATAGCAATACTGTTGTGAATTTGTAAAATCGTAGAAGCAATTTAAATTCAATTATAAAGCTTGAAGAGTACCCAACATTTTCTGTATTACTTGGTTGTATGAAAACTAAATTAAAAAAAATTTATGATATCAAATGCATTTTATTCACTACGATTTCCAATTCTTAAACTCGTGGGTGCGCGTGGGTTAAATAATTGCTTAAAAGGCTAGTATTCAAACTATTCTGGGCTCTATCAATCTTGGCAAAAATTCTCGGTTTCGTAACACTACGAGTGACAAAATTTTTGTCATAAAATTAAAAAAAACCAACGTCACAATCGTGAATGCAGATTCTTACAGCGATTTTTCTTCTATGGGAGATTACCGTCCGAGTACTACTTAGTCTGTGGCCTCACTGGCAGGAGTAAATCCCTGACCCTCAGGATTCTTTATGCCCCAATCTAGGGTGAGTTCCTCATTAATTAGGATTTATAATGGACCCTATGCGCTGGATAATCTACGTTATTATCATCACCAATGTAGCATCTGATTTTACAATGGTCAATGTCGGACCACGTGGTTGTGGATTATCCGGTGCGTAGGGGACTGAAATATGTATGTATTGCTGTTGCATCGGGCTGTGCAAGCCCTTACTGTGTATTATAAGCGATATTGCAAGCCATTTGCTGAGATGCCTGTTGATTTACCTTGTGTTATGCTCGCGTGTCACATACTTAACCTTACATTGCATCTGTCATTGTGACACGCCATCTTAGCAAACTTTCTGCCTAACTGACTGCCTGTAAGCCGCTGCGATGAGTTAAGCTTCCTGCCTACCCTGCTTCCCATACCGTTCCTTGGTTGCTGAATGGGGAATGGAGCTGAGCACATCGCATGCGGCTAGCTGCTTACGCACCGCACCTAACATGCGCACCCTAACACGCTTTTCAGGGTTCCACATCCAGGCTGAGGGCAGGACCTCATAGTCATACAAGCTATCCCAGACCAGACTGCGCGCTGCACGCGTTGACGCTGCAAGCCGTCGTGCGGGACCTACAGCCCGCTATCAACTGACGAGGGCCTCTCACTGAGCCTGTCCTACAGGCCCCTACACCTGCCAGCTACAGCCAAGGACGGTACCTTCCTATCTAACCTAGTGTGCGAGTGCTCAAACAGTTCAGTGACTACCCCCACGACCTAGCCGTGTTACTTTTAGTTTACCTATCTACAGTTTTGGTTTTATTTAACTACAACTACCTAACTTGTTAACGGCCTCCACAGCCTACCTGTGAAGCCCTAGCCGTTACACCACGTTATTTATTATTGTTACAAACAGTAGTTTTACATTGTTAAGTTTTATTATAATCCATAAAACGGATCTTAGTGGCCACTATTTATTTATTAACGCTGTTTTTTATTAGCTTGGTAACTGATACGATAGTGTTGTACTCATTATTATGAACAACTTTTACTACGGGACCAAACCTGAAATCGCGAAAAAAATCAGCTGTTCCGTACATTTATGTTCGCATAACTCGTCAAAATGTATGGAACAGCAGATTTTTTTTCCAATAAAAAAGCAGCGTGTAATTCTAACTCAGCGACGTAAACAGTGTGTCGAAATTAATGACAAAATTATAGTCATACCTCACTCTCATAACTCTCAACGGAGATGCGGTTGGACTTGCCGGCACCATTGTTTAGCGGCGCATCCGGAATCTCTAGCACTCGCCATCTGAAATTAAATAATAACGTTTAGTGAAATGAAATTGTTTATTCTTTAAAGAGGATATCGAAATCACTTTTAAACGTCGTATTAAGGGGGAAAAAAGCCGGCCAAGTGCGTGTCGGACCACGCACAGTGAAGGGTTCCGCAGTTGGGATGGATTTATCCCATAAACAAACTTAACAAGTTGAAAAACATGTTTTCTGTGTTGTTGATCGACATACGTCACGGTCAATTCTCCAACTGCAAAATAAATGTAAGTTTGTATTCGCTTTAAAATGTTTTTTTTTTATATATCGATGCCTAACAGCCAATAAGACAACATTTTTGTTATACATTTTTTGCGATATCGACATATATACAAAAGTTTGGAAGCAGCAAGGTAAAATCAAATAAAACAAAACAAAGTCATTTCAATTTCAATGTACTGATAAAAAATTAAAACATAAACAAAAACTAATTTAAGCAGAACAACAATTTTACATACAATATAAAATTAAATTAAATTTTTGGGTACGCAGATGACAGTACAGTTTCAGAGAGATACTTGTCCGGCACAAAAACCAGCTCAGCTAAATACCAACTTGCCACGCTTGACTCGGTGGAACGCAGAGCTAAGAGGCTCATTGGCGACCTAAGACTGGTGGATGCCAAGCGTCACAGCTTGACTCATCGTCGCACGGTTGCCTGCTTGTAGGTCTTCTACAGATTGTACTTCGGTGAGTGTGCTCAAGAACTCCACGACCTCATTCCGCCGGCCCCCTTCTACCATCGGACAACTAGACGCACTGTAGGTTACCATCCCTACCTACTTGCTATTCCACCAATTCGCACTAAGCGTTTCCAAATGTCTTTTGTGATGCGCACTGTTGAACAATGTGAAGGCTGGCAGCGAAGGGGTGGACTCTATAATGGGCTTCTTTGAATTAGACTCCAAGTACAATAATGCAATAATGAATTTAATGGCGTTAACACGTTAACATCGCGCTAATGGCTTGCGCTCAATAATAAAAAAAAAACAAATAAACACACTATGACCGATGTCGTCGGTAGACTGGTGGAAGCGCGGGCACCTCGCGCACACCGTACCGCGTTGCTCCCCGCGCCGCTCTGCTACCCCGCTCTCGCCGTAGTGCCGCTCACTGCTTCATGTGGCTGCCAATATAGTATATTTACTCTGTGGTGGCTGCGTGTCGCCTCCCGCGCCGTGCCGTGTGCGTGTGTGTGTAATGTTGTGCTCGCACACATGCAAGGCGTCAACAAGTTGCCCCCCTCGGCAAGGGACTGTGCCTTGTAGACACATCAGGTCGATCTTCAACTGGTAGCGGGCACAGCCGATTGAAGGCGCGCCGAAGAATGCCAGATGTAGTGTTCACGTCTGCTACCCTGGTCACACCGTCGGAGCCTGGATACACGCTGGTTATTCGCCCGAGCAGCCATCTGTTTGGTGGCAGTCGATCATTCTTGACTAGTACCATCTCTCCAAGTTGAAGATCTCGTCCTCCTCTGCACCATTTCTGTCTTTTTTGCAGCTCTGTAATGTATTCTTTATAAAATCTATCCCAGAAATGGGTCTTCAACTGTTGAGTTCTCATATAACGTGAGAAAGTGCTCAACCTTGTAGTGTCTTGTGCCTGAGGAGAGGGTAAAACAGTTAATGTTCGCCCAAGAAGGAAATGTGATGGTGTGAGGGCTACTAGATCTGAAGGATCAGAAGATAAAGGAGTTAGAGGCCTTGAGTTCAGGATAGCTTCTACCTGGGTAAGTACTGTGTTCATTTCCTCATAAGTAAGGTTTGCAAGAGCAAGTATACGTTTCAAATGATGTTTAACTGATTTTACAGCACCCTCTGCTAAACCATTAAAGTGTGGGCTATAGGCTGGAGAGAATTTAAAGTTAATTGATACGTTTGCAGCGTGTGCACTTAAATAGTTTGCATTTAATTTTAAAAACCTAGCCAGTTCATTACATGCTCCTACGAAACATGTACCATTGTCCGAGAAGATGTTAACAGGTTTTCCTCTGCGGGCAATAAATCTGTTTAGAGCAGAAATAAAGGTTTCGGAGCTGAGATCTGTCACAAGCTCTATGTGTACTGCTCTAACAGCCAAGCACACAAAAATGCAAATGTATGCCTTAATTAAATGACTACCTCTACCCTTTCGGTTCAAAATCATCACTGGTCCTGCATAATCTACTGCTGTGTTTACAAATGGATAGTCAGCATGTAGGCGCTGCTCAGGAAGATTGCCCATTATTGGCTGTATGATTCTGCCTGAAAAACGACAACATGTAACACAATTATGTACTGTTTTTCTAGAAAGATTTCTACCATTTAATGCCCAAAATTTATGACGAATATTTGACAACAGTAACTGTGGACCAGCATGCATGAGTAATTTGTGATAATGTTTAAAAATAAGTACTGTAATGTGATTAGATGCATGTAGCAATATAGGATGTTTGGTGTCGTACCTATAATGTGAGTTAGAAAGCCTACCACCAACTCTAATGAGACCATCAGAATGTAAAAATGGATTCAAATTAGTTCATTTATTTTTTAATGGCAATTGTTGTTTGTTTTTTAATAATGTAAATTCCTGATGAAATGATTCATGTTGTGAAATTCTACATAATGTAATCAATGACTGATTAAGTTCATGTAAAGTTAAAAATCCTATACATTTGTTTTGTGGATAATGATGATTATGTATAAATCTCAATATATAAGCTGTAATGCGCTGTAGTTTACTAAAATCGGAATATTTGCTCACGAATTCGACTGATTGTTCATCTGCAGAGACAACATATTTAAACTGTCGGAACCTAATTAATATGCTAATAAGGTCACTTTGTACTGTAGGGCCGACCATTTGAATATTGTTAAGCGATAACCCAGACGAAGTCACTGCAGATGCATCAAAAACAACCCTCAATTTAGTTGATAAACTTGTTTCTCGTAATACTCCATGGTGTGGCATCCGGCTCGTGCAAAGCCACGCCGCACTGCTTCGCGTGTGCGGCAGCTGGCAAGCCGGCCAATCACCGGGCTGGGAGCAAGGCTTGCACTCCACCCGCCAAACCCAGGGCCAGCAAGCCCTCCGCCACCGTCGTCACCGCCGCAGCCGCCGCCACTGCCACCGCTGCCGCCGCCGCCTCCACTGTCGCCGCCGCCGCAACCACCGCGGCAGGGCCCTCACAGGGGGTTCGGGAGGGGGCTGATATGGAGTGCCAATAATGGCCCCATTACGCCTCCTCCAGGCGAACATCAACCACTGCGCCTCCGCTCAGGATCTGTTGCTCCAGAGCATGGCGCAGTGGTCGATTAACATCGCCGTGGTCGCTGAGCCGTACTTTGTCCCGCCCAGGGATGACTGGGTGGAGGACCTGAGCGGCTCAGTGACTCTAATTTCATCGGCCGCCGCCGGTACCCCGTCCCTCGAGGTGGTCAAGAGGGGACGGGTTGCGTGGCAGCACGGTTCGGGGAGATTGTCGTGGTAGGGGTATACTTCTCCCCGAACCGAACTCTCGCCGAGTTCCACAACTCCCTTGCGGAGTTGAGAGTCGTCGTCGTCGGATTCCGTTCCCTCCCTGTACTCGTCCTCGGGGACTTCAATGCCAAGAATGTGGCTTGGGGTTCCCGGCATACGGACACACGGGGCAGGATGGTGGAGGACTGGGCTCTGGAGACGGGCCTGGTCGTCCTAAACCGGGGTTCTGTCCCCACGTGTGTGCGGATGCGGGGTGAGTCAGTGGTGGACATTTCGTTCGCCAGTCCCGCTCTGTCGCCGCGTGTCCTCGACTGGCGCGTCATGGAGGGGGTGGAGACCTACTCCGATCACCGGTACATCCGGTTTGACGTCTCCGCCCAGACCTCGAGCGCGCCGGTCCGACAGGCCCCGAGTGGTCCGCGGTGGGCGTTGAAGCAGCTGGACCGGGAGCTCCTCCTGGAAGCCTCGATCGTGCAGGCCTGGGTGTCACCACCGGACAGGCCTGCTGACATCAATGACGAGGCGGGGTGGTTCCGGGAGGCCATGTCCGAAGTATGCGACGTGGCAATGCCCCGGGTCCGGCACGGACGCGCCCGGCGCCAGGTGTGCTGGTGGTCGCCGTAGTTGACGTCTCTGCGCGACGCGTGCGTTGCTGCGCGACGCCGGTACACCAGGCACCGCAGGCTCCGTATCCGCCCTCCGGATACGGAAGCCATTCAGGCGGAGCTGTACGAGAGGTACAGAGCGGCGAAGACCGCCCTCCGAGCGGAGATCCTGCGGGCCAAGGGACTGGCCCGTGAGGAGTCGCTGGAGACTCTGAACAGGGACCCGTGGGGACGCCCCTATAAAATGGTGCGGAACAAGCTCCGCCCATGGGCTCCCCCGCTGACGCAGAGTCTCCGGCCCCAGCTCGTGGAGGACGTGGTGAGCGCTCTGTTCCCTTCGCGAGGGGAACATACTCCCCCGCCCATGGATCCGCCTCCTGCGGTGTCGGATGCGGACCACGCAGCCGACGATGACGACGATGCTCCGGAGGTGACCGAGGTAGAGCTAAGAGTGGCGGTGCGCAGGCTGAATGCCAAGAATACCGCCCCAGGACCCGACGGCTTACCTGGAAAAGCCTGGGTCCTGGCCTTGGAGGCTCTCGGGCCTCGACTAAGGGGGCTCCTAAGCGCATGCTTGGAGAGGGGCCAGTTCCCGCTTCAATGGAGGACAGGGAAACTGGTCCTCATTAAGAAACCGGGGCGCCCTGCGGACTCGCCGTCCGCTTACCGGCCCATCGTGCTGCTCGACGAGGTGGGCAAGCTCTTTGAAAGAGTCATTGCAGACCGCCTTGTCGGGCGGCTGGTGAGGGTGGGGCCGGATTTGGCGGAGAGCCAGTTTGGTTTCCGCAAGGGGCGCTCTACGGTGGACGCCATCATGCGCGTACGAGCCCTCACGACGGGGGATGCCGTGGCCCAGGGTGGGGTCGTCTTGGCGGTGTCTCTAGACATCGCCAATGCCTTCAACACCCTGCCCTGGAGTTGCATCAGGGAGGCACTCCGGTATCACCGAGTGCCGACCTACCTCTGTCGCGTGGTCGAGGCCTATTTGACGGACAGGGCCGTCATCTACCCCGGTCACCGGGGAGAGTGGAACCGGCGAGAGATGTCGTGCGGTGTCCCGCAGGGATCGGTTCTGGGACCGCATCTGTGGGACATCGGGTACGACTGGGTGCTGCGCGCCGACCTCCCTGGTGGCGTCAGCGTAGTTTGCTACGCTGACGACACGCTGGTCCTGGCGCAGGGGAGGTCGCACCAGGCGGCGGCCGAATTAGCGGCACGCGGGGTTGCGACAATCGTAGAGAAGATCCGGCAATTGGGACTCGAGGTGGCCTTGCACAAGTCCGAGGCCATGTGTTTTCATGGTCCTCGGAACGCGCCACCATCGGGTTCCCAAATAACGGTAGGAGGGGTTCTCATCGGTGTCGAGTCGACGATGAAGTACCTGGGACTCGTCCTCGACAGCCGGTGGAATTTCGTGGAGCATTTCCGACGTTTGGCTCCCAGACTGGAGCGGGCCGGGGCTGCCTTGGGGCGGCTCCTGCCCAATCTGGGGGGTCCAAACGCCTCCTGCCGGAGGCTCTACGCGGGGGTCGTGCGGTCCATGGCCCTTTACGGAGCTCCGGTGTGGGCGCGTTCCGTGAGGCGGCGACCGGTCCGTCGGTTGAACGCGTCCCAGAGGGTCATGGCCATCCGGTTAGCCCGGGGATACCGCACGGTCTCCGGGGAGGCGGCGAACCTCCTTGCCAGATTACCGCCATGGGATCTGGAGGCAAAAGTCCTCGCGCACATCTGGGAGTGGCGCGAGGAGGCAGGACGCCGGGGCGTAACTCCGTTGCCGCGAGAAATCGCGGCACGGCGGACAGAGCTCCGGCAGGATCTCATGGCGGCATGGAGAGTGCGATTGTCGCAACCCAGCGCTGGGCACGCCACAATTGCGGCGATAAGTCCCCTCTTTGAGGAGTGGCTGGAGAGGCGCCACGGCGTCCTCACCTTCCGCCTGACGCAGGTCCTCACCGGACACGGGTGCTTCGGGAGGTACCTGTTCCGGATAAGGCGGGAGGAAACGCCCGGGTGTCACCACTGTGTGGATCGCCCGGAGGACACGGTGGAGCATACGGTGGAGGTCTGCCCGGCTTGGGCGGAGCACCGCCGTGTCCTCGCGGAAGCGATCGGCGGCGGCGATCTCTCGCGTCCGGCCCTGGTCCAGGCCATGGTACGGAGCGAGAGTGCATGGGAAGCCATTACCTCCTTCTGCGAAGCAGTAATGCTCGTGAAGGAGGAGGCGGGACGCGTGAGGGAGAGGCAAGCTTTGCACCCTCACGCCCCTAGTCGCCGCAGGAGACGCCCTGGGCGTCGGAAATCGGCAGCCGATTCCCGGCCACCGTAGGCGCGGGCTTGCGGACGGCGAGCAATGGGTAGCTCGCCGTCCGGTAAGGACCAGGCCCGAGTCGACGGCGCGTCGTGTTCCACGCGCGCTTCAAAGAGATGTCAGCACTATTGACGGGGTCCGCTAGGGCCGATGCCAGCTAGGGTTGCGGGATGTTCGAAAGAGTTACCGTGGCCCCGGCACAGGCAACAGAAGGAACACGGGTGGGTTTTAGTCAGTAAAAGTCTGACACGCCCTCCCGCTCCGCCCAGAGCGGGAAAAGTCATTTGATGATTTCCCATCCACAAAAAAAAAAAAATGGTGTGGCATAATGCATGTGTATTTATCCTTATCTGGAGTGTTATTTTCAGTCATGTGACCTAATGATATATATTCCTTAATGACTTCCGCATATTGCTTTTTGAATAAAGGGTCACGCTTGAATCTACGTTCTAACGATATGAACCTAGATAGGGCTTGTTCATATGAACTACCCAGCTGTTGAGGCGATTCTTTTAATGGAATTGTTACAACGAATCGACCATCATTTTCACGAGTAGTAGTTTGTATATAATTACTTTCACATTCCTGTTTTTCTTTCGATACAGGTTTGTGCACTGTGACCGTTTCAAGTTCAAAGAATTTGGTTAATTGATCCTGAAGTTGATCATCATAATGTGTGCTCAAATGATTGCAGTGGACTGTATCTATGCTATGTTGTAATGAGTGTGTGGGCCCAGATATCAACCATCCAAACCTTGTTTCACATAATGTGGGCTTATTTTTACCTAAAGCAATATTATTGTTTAACAAAACACCCCAAAATAAGTCCGCTCCAAGCAGCATATCTACTTGTGACGGTGTGTGGAATAAAGGATCCGCTAATGTAATATTTGGGGGTATATCTAGCCCTTTCTGGTTAACTTGTTTAGAAGGTAACGCTTGAGTAATGTGTGGGACTACCAAACAATGTGTACTCTCAGAATATGAATTGATAAGTGATGATATAATGACATCACAACTTTTAAATACGCGACTAGATTGATAATTTAACCCTTCAACTAATGTCGAGCTTGAATGAATTGGTAATTTGAGTTTGCCATATAGGCTCTTTGTAATGAAGCTTGATGTGCTACCATTGTCTAATAATGCACGAACTCTATGTGTATGACCATTGTGATCAATAACATTAATAATAGCCGTTGACAGCAACATAACGCACTGAGAATTATGAGTGGCTGACAGAACCACATTATCTTGTGAGATTGTTGACAACTGTGTGTTTGACTGTGCTGTGCAGAGTACTACACTACTAGTATTAGGAGTAGGTTGTGTAGAAGTGGGTTGAGAATCAGTACTACCACTTTCTGTATCCTGTGTACTGGATGGCCCATTCAAATGCAACATGGTGTTGTGTCGTTTATGACAGTGGCTGCAGCCACCCATCCTGCACTTAAATGATTTATGACCACTATGTAAGCAGTTAAGGCACAGGTTAAGAGATCTTGCTTTCTGAATGCGATCTTCAATGGAAAACAACTTAAAACTAGAGCACTGATATATGGCATGGTAACCCTTACATAATGGACAACTATATGGTCTGTTATTTGTTGAAGAAGACTCTGAGTTGACAGTAAATGTCTTTTGCTTATGTGTACTTTCACCTTGTTTGTGTGTACTACCACTATGTTTTCCCTTCACACCATTGGTATGAACCTCCGCAATAGTTTCTAATAAATCTGCTCTATTTTTAAGAAATTTGTTAAAATCCTCAAGTGTGGCCAAGTCATGTAATGAATTACGGTAAGTTTCCCATTCCCTACTTGTTACTGAATCCAATTTACTTGAGACTATGTGTATAATGAGCACATCCCAACCATCTGTGGGCAACTTAAGAGTTTTCAGGGCTCTAATGTTACGATTGACAGTATCAATGATGTCGCGCAGAACTTTAAAGGATTCTTGTGCTCCATGTTCAATATTAAGGATAGCTTGAACATGATTGTAAACTAGAAGCCGTCTGTTATTGTAGCGGTCACATAGTAGCTGCCATGCAACATCATAATTCTCATCTGAGAAGTCAAGAGAACTTATTATTAAAGCAGCGCTATCTTTTAAAGCAGCTCGCAAATAATGGAATTTACTAATTCTTGGAATAGTGTCATTCAAATGTATTAATGAGATATATGTGTCATGGAACTCAAGCCAGTTCTGATATTGACCCGAAAAGGTAGGCAAGTGAATTGTAGGAAGTTTAAGTTTTATCCCACCTTTATTTCCAGAAACAGTACCAGCACCTGTAACCGATCCAGTGCCCGCAGAGGCCCCCTGCTTACTCAACATCTCCCGGGCAACAGCAATCGCAGCATAGTACTGGGTCTCGTAGGTTTCGCGATCCTTGTACTGGTCCTCTGGAATATCAGAAACATTTTCTATGTCACTTTGTATACTATCATATTCAGGATATAACTCCTCTATTTTTGTTAACCTTATTGTTAATTCAGTAATTTGTAAGGTACTTAAAGTATCACAACTTGTTACTATTTCTAAATATGATTTAAACTGAGTTAATTTAGCTTTATAAGTTCCACGTTTTTTAAGTAATGATTTGTAATCCATGATAACGATTCACTTAATGAAATTAAAGTTTAGGATAAGCTACGGAAATCTTCAAAGTAATTAGTGCAGGGTTATACTTAAATTATATCTGCAAGGAAGCAAGCAAGCAGTGCAACACGTTAGCAAGAGACCCGCGGCGCACAAACATCCCACGTGGCCAGCCCAACTGCCCAAGTTGCCTAGCCGTAGAAGGCAACAGCGACCACGACCTCGCAATACAAGTAGCTGTGAACACGAAATTACAAATGAGTTTATGAACACAATACTTAAATAACTACTATTTTATTTTGTAAAATTACAGTGATTATATCTCAATATTTTTACCTCCTCTCGCCTGAAACACAGGATGTCCTAGTTCAGGCAAATAACACTAGTGAACTTGACATAGATTTAAGAAAATTGTATTTTCTGTTTTACTTTATAACTTGAATAAATATATATATATTAAACTATGCATATAGGGGCATTCATGACACTATAGGCCAGACAATGGGATAAGGAAACGAATCGAACACTAACTTGTGCTAGAAATTAGAATTAAGTAGAGGGACGTGCACGTGGCGTAAGCCCACGGCTATAAAGGAAATTTTAATGAAATGAGGATGGATAGCACTCTGTGTACACTATTGGTTGGCACTATAATCTTCGAGTTCCATGATTCCATCCATGATCTATTTTCCTTCTAAGTTTATAATATTTTGCACGACTCCGCGTGTCGTGCTTCCGTAGTCCACGTAATGGCCGCCTCGTACGCAGTTTCTTGTTCTTGTTCTTGACACGTCGCGTCGCCCGTAATCCAGCTCGTCTGGACCAAAATGTTGAACAATGTGAAGGCTGGCAGCGAAGGGGTGGACTCTATAATGGGCTTCTTTAAATTAGACTCCAAGTACAATAATGCAATAATGAATTTAATGGCGTTAACACGTTGACATCGCGCTAATGGCTTGCGCTCAATAATAAAAAAAAACAAATAAACACACTATGACCGATGTCGTCGGTAGACTGGTGGAAGCGCGGGCACCTCGCGCACACCGTACCGCGTTGCTCCCCGCGCCGCTCTGCTACCCCGCTCTCGCCGTAGTGCCGCTCACCGCTTCATGTGGCTGCCAATATAGTATATTTACTCTGTGGTGGCTGCGTGTCGCCTCCCGCGCCGTGCCGTGTGCGTGTGTGTGTAATGTTGTGCTCGCACACATGCAAGGCGTCAACACGCACAGCAAAGGAGTGGAACTCTCTGCCTGCGTCTGTGTTTCCGAACGCATACAACCCCGATCTCTTCAAAGTGAGAGTTAACAGGCTTCTTCTGGGTAAGCTCGCTCCATCGTCGGATTTTTTTTTAATATCGATCGATCTGTCAGTAAACATAGTATGTTAATGTGCTCTGTGTTAAATTAGTTAAATAATCGTTTTTCGTATATTTGGATAATGTACTGTGCGTAAAAGTGAAACTGAACTTACAAACGAGCGATGACAGCGTAATTGAGTATTTTTGTTGAGTATTTAAAAATTAGCTGTGATTTAAAAACAGTGATTTTATTTGCGTAATTAAAAAAAAACGAGTGAACTTTGAACTGATATTATCATTTCTTATAATGTTAACAAACAAAGTTACCCATAAAACTTCTTTTTTTTATATATATAACACAGTGATATCTAAAAATTCAAGAAAAAACACTACGAATTCCGTTTTTTATTCAAACGATCAAAATATCTTGGCAACAGCACCATCTAGTAGTGAGTAGCAAAAATTAAAACAATCAGTGTAACAAGACTCATCATATTGTTGCAAGACATCAATATGTCGCATCATGGGTGGCCGAGATGCGAAGCATCGGGTCTTCTTCGCGATCCGACATAGTTTTACGTGGATGTGGGCACCATCGTGGGTACTCGAACAAAAAATAATTTAATTTAAATCAGAATAACTTTATTTAAACTAACGAGTTTACAGCAAGAAACAAACACGTGCGTTGGTACTGAGCGTATGCCAAGACTGTCCGAGGTTCACTGTCAACTCTCGATCCCGTCTCCAGTCTTCGCTGCATTCCCTCTACCGACGATCGTGTCCAAGCGGTAGGGCACGCTTGCGTTTCCGGTAACGATATTCGTTCACATAATAAAATTGTTAGATGGCGCTGCTTGTTGCATCTTGGCGCCATCAATCCACGACACGGCCATCCCTGACTAGCACCCGTCCTCGGGTGTAGTACCTGTGGACAAGAGGTGCTCAGAGAGTAATCTGGCTCGGCTATCCTGCCCATAGAAACAAAGGTTGATTCTAAATGGTACTTTATTTCTTCTAGTCAAAAAAAGTACAATAATCAACTGTCATGATTTACAATGCCCTGTTATTAAGGCTTCGTACATTGTGCTCCCTGCACATCATCACTCATTGGAAAAGGTCCGATCAACAAGTTGCAACACATTAGTCCTAAAAATTCTATTACTCTGTACCATAAATCATAAGCAATGCATACTCAACTCATAGAACATTATTTTTAATCTGTGCACCAACACAGGCCAGAATCGCACCAACGATTCTTTACATATCTGCCGCCACATATGCTACAACACATGAGGGGCTCTGTGCACCAACACAGACAAGAATCGCACCAACGATTCTTTACATATCTGCCGCCACATATGCTACAACACATGAGGGGCTCTGTGCACCAACACAGACAAGAATCGCACCAACGATTCTTTACATATCTGCCGCCACATATGCTACAACACATGAGGGGCTCTGTGCACCAACACAGACAAGAATCGCACCAACGATTCTTTACATATCTGCCGCCACATATGCTACAACACATGAGGGGCTCTGTGCACCAACACAGACAAGAATCGCACCAACGATTCTCAAAAATCTAACGCAATATGTGCTACAACACATGAAGCGCTCTGTGCACCAACACAGACAGAAATCGCACCAACGATTCCTTCTAGACCCATCGCCACATGTTACTCATGAGGTGCGGTCTAAAGTTTCGAGTATGAGTGTACAAGCCATTCTTAATCAGATTTGGTCTCACTACCACTATCATCAGCTATAACATCTAATTCTCGAGGAACTTGGTGATCGGGGATCTTCCTCACACGAGTATGGGGGTATTTGTAAGTTCGCTTAGAGTCAAGCGCCTTTAGTTGGTATCTGTCCCCGTCTAACACATTAATAATTTTAAATGGGCCTTTGAATTTAGGATTGTAGGGTAAATCAAATAAAATACAGTTTTGGCGGCATAAAAAAAAAACACAATATAATCACATACACAGAATTCACACAATACAAAATAGAAACAGACTTAAAAGCGCAAGGAGATCGAATGTGACACTGAGACAGTGCAAAATAATATCGGACCGTTTGCGAATGTAGTGTGGGCCAGACTGCCAGGCGCGGAGCGGGGAGCGGGGTGCGAGCTAGCGATCGCGCAATGCGGGGCGCGGGCGCGTGGATGCGCGTGTTCATATTACATGCCTATTGCTACATACTCCCCCTTTTGACCAACCGAGTGCCCCCCCCCACAGGTGGTCAAACATCAACTATGACACGTTGCTTACGCGGCCTACCACGAGAACGTTTAGGAGCAACCGGTTTCGGAACCTCAAGGCATTCACCATCTCGAGAATGATACCTCCTTAAGTCGCAAATGTGATATTTATCAATAACTTCATCCGGTGAACCAGGGAAGGTTAAAAGGTAAGTAGTTGGACTAACCTTCCTCTGTACCAGGTAAGGGCCATCCCTCTTAGGCATGAGTTTGGAGCTGACGCCTTTAGCAGCACTACTGAGGACGTGCGATTTCATCAGGACAAGATCACCGACAGCCAGTTCGTCAGCCTTTCGAGTTTTGTCTTTTGCAGCCTTACGAAGGTCCTGCTGATGTTCGATGCACTCCTTGCTGTTGCTGAGTGTCTCCGCAAGCTTCAGCAGATACGGCGTAATCTGTGGAACATAGTTTTCCGCCTCTATGATAGCACGAAGATCGCTTTGTACTGCAATAGGTGAGCGGAGTTCACGAGCAAATGTTAGATAAGCAGGTGTCTGTTGAGTTGCCTTAGTCAGTGATGTGTTCAACGCAAAGCGGATGAATGGCAGAACTTCTGGCCACTGCCGATGGTGCCCTTCTACTAAGATCGCCAACTGAGTCTTGAGGTCGCGATTTTTACGCTCAACTGGGTTGGCCTCTGGATGGTAGAGTGGCACGAGACTCTGCTTCACACCAAGCGTAAACATTGCATGTTGCATGACGTCGGCAACAAACTGTACACCGTTATCGGAAATGAGACGTCGAGGAACGCCAAAGCGTAAGAAAACCTCTTCAATTAGTACCTTTGCGCATGCCTCAGCTGTGGCTTCGGAGAGGGCGAACAGCTCGACCCATTTGCTGGCTGTGTCTTCAACAATCAACACCCACCTCTCTCCATTAGCTCCTTTGGGAAGCGGCCCAAAGAGATCGACAGCTAAGACTTCAAAACGCTGAGCGGGAACTGGAGTCTGTAACAGTCCCGCGGGTTTCTCGTTGGAAGGTTTGTAGCGCTGGCATTCGATGCAGGTCTTCAGGTACTCGGCTACATAACGTCGCATACCCGGAAAATGAAATCTCTGACTTATACGGTGCAGGGTTCTGTCTAAGCCACCGTGGCCTGAAGTAGCAGAGTCGTGACATTCAACCAATACCTGTTTTCGTCGGTTTTCAGGAACGACGAGCTGCGGTTCTTCAGTCTCTACCTCAGTATAACGGTATAGTACACCTCTGCACGTATGATATCCTCTCTCGGTCCAACAGGTAAATTCTAATTCGTCCTTGCCTTCCAGAGCCTTAATGATCTTTGCCACTTCAGGGTCTGCGAGCTGGTCTTCACGAAGAGTAGCAGCATCCCAGTGCGGCGGGTCGACAAGCACTGTGCAGACTCCACAGGAATCGCGAGCCTCCTCCTCACACGGCGGACGACTGAGCGAATCAGCGACGACATTCGTTTTCCCGGGAGTGTAGTCGACTTGCAGATCGAATGACTGGAGTTTCATAGCCCATCGTACGAGACGACCGGCAGGCAACTTCAAGGTGAGTAGCCACTTCAGGGGCTGATGGTCGCTGCCGACACGTACAGGATGGCCATCGATGTACCCACGGTACTTTTCGACTGCCCAGACAACTGCCAACGCCTCGCGCTCGGTGGTAGAGTAGTTCCGCTCCGCCGAGGTAAGCAGGCGACTGGCGTACGCGATGGGTTTCTCTGCACGCGGCGACTCCCCCTGGAGTAGAGCCGCACCCAGTGCATAGTTGCTGGCATCAGTCCTGAGAATGAATGGCACATCATAGTCTGGCTGAATAAGAATCGGCGGTGAGGTAAGCAATCCTTTTAGTTCTTTAAATGCCTCAGCCTGGTCTTCACCTCACAACCAGGACTGACTCTTGCGCGTTAGCATAGTCAGTGGTTGCGCAACTTGGGAAAAGTTCGGCATAAATTTCCGGAACCACGAGCAACTCTGTAGAAAGGATTTCAGATGCTTAACATTAGCTGGTTCTTTCATATCTAAAATTGCTGCAACCTTATCCGGGTCTGGGGTCACTCCTTCAGAGGTGATAATATGCCCCAGGTATTTTACACTCTCTCGAGCAAATGTGTACTTATCACGATTTGCATGGAGGTTAAAGACGCGTAAGCGGTCGAATACCGCACGTAAGTCCTGAATATGCTGGTGAAATGATCCGGATATCAATATCAAGTCGTCGATGTACCCAAGGAGGGTCACCCCCTTAAGGGATGATGCAGATCGAAATCGGTCTATTAAACGTTGAAAGGTTGCGGGCGCATTCCGCAGACCAAACGGCATGCGCGTAAATTTATGAAGCCCAAACGGAGAAACGAAGGCAGTCTTATCCTGGTCTTCAGACCTTACTCTGACCTGCCAATAACCAGATCGAAGGTCAATAGTGCTCATAAAACAGCTCTTACCAGTGTACTGAAGGAGGTCATCAATCACCGGAAGCGGGTACGAGTCACTCTTAGTTACGGCGTTCAACTTGCGGTAGTCCACGCAGAACCGGTAAGTACCATCCTTCTTAGGTACCAGAAGAGCTGGTGCTGCCCACGGAGATTCACACTCCGTGATGATACCTTCGCGCAGCATCTTCTCTATTTCTGCCTCCATGATGGCTTTCTTAGCGGGCGTAAGTCGATACGGTGGCACTGCAATCGGCGGGTGATCACCGCAATCGATGCGATGTTCAGCGAACGATGTAGGTTCTCCCCCTTCTGCGAAGATATTTCC